>CABEEJ010008912.1:0-21290 GCA_901482245.1 Timema douglasi
TCACATGTGATGCACATGTTACAATTCTCACATGTGATGTACATGTTACAATTCTCACATGTGATGTACATGTTACAATTCTCACACGGAATGCATGCTATGACTACCGCAGCGAGGGATATTCGGTTTGAATTGATCCAACTCCAAGATACTCACTAAGAGTTACTTTTTAATATGATCCATCCCATTTTTCTGGTCACTTAGATTAAACGTAAGTCTCATATGATCTGATTTTCTGGCAATGGGTAGATCAGGGTTCGAATCCAGAACGGACATATTGTAGATGGATTTTTTTCTTCATGATTATTAATTTTTTCTTCATGATTATATGGGGACACTCTACATTCTCTCAAAACTCTACCTTCCCAATCTCTACCCTATAGTCGTAATTAAATGCGTTGTAGTGAGTTCGGTGAAATATTTCTAGTGCATATTTGCTGAAAGACGTAGAATCAGTTTATAAATAAACTCGCTTTGTTCGTTGGAAGCCCCGCCCCAGACTCCCGGTGAGTTTTCTTTACAAATGGATATAAACTAATGTAATTCCAGAGCCGTTTTTTGATAGGTCTTACCGTTTAACCACAAGAGACCTCCAAAGAAAGGTCCGCACCGACTTTTAAAGTTGCTCCGATTTTTAGAATTCGTTTTGGGGGTTAAAAATATTTCTTTTAATTATTTTTTTTGGAATTTTCCCGTCGGTTACAGGCTAGAAGCTATAGATTTGGCAAAAGTCAAGTTTCTAGCTCATCTGGAAGTGGGTAAACATTAATGTCAACGAGTGGGTCAGCCATGAGGCTTTATATTTGTATCATGTGAGTGACCTGTAGAAGGGATCTCTCTGAACTACAGTAGCCCCATCGCTTCTTTGGTGCTGATTGACAGCTCACAGCTGGCTTCTGACAGTTAATATTTAGGTATAAACATAAATTTTGACTGTCAGAAGTGACAGATGCTAAACATATGTTTTTGCAGATCATTTGGTTCGGCGTAGCGATATATAATTTGGTCTGGTAACTTTTAAAAGCCATCAGAAGTCAGCTGTGAGCTGTCAGTCAGCACCAAAGAAGCCATGGGGCTACTGTATCTAGAACAACTCGCTATGAACAGCTACAATCGCACGTGTTGGTTACGTAATACCTGCCATTTGCTTCTGAACATCTCATATGAATATGTTAAGCGAGCAGCCTCTATTTTATTTTTAGGGAATTTAGTTAAAGCGAGAGAAAATATACTAAAAGGGATGTGTTTTGTTTGGTTTTCATTTTTGCCGTCACCTGATACCACTTTCTGAGGTCTCGTGTGGATCAGCGGCGTCAATGTTGGTATTTACTCAGCCTCGGAGACTCAGAGGGAAAACGAGCTAAGACTCGGTTTGCCTGTACCATCAATTTAACAAGGGAAATAACTAAAACATAATCAACGTCATTTTGACATTCCTCTACAAGTAAAAGAGACAATCAAATTATGGTTCTCTCCTTTATATTATAATTAATTTTAAGGCTTTATTTATTTTAAATAATCGCAATCCAAACATATTAATAATTATATATTACTTTCTTACTTTTCTATTTTCTGCCAAGTAGTTGACTTTATTTTGAAAACTTATCAACAAATTATTAGTAACTACAACTGCAGCATTTAATGCAGGGGGTGGGGGGCATTGTCTTATAGAGATAAATATTCCCAATTTCAAAAAATCGAGATATTAGATATTGAAAACACCCTGGAATTTGCGCTATATTGAAAAAAAAACCTGTAGATCACCCAGTGCTCCCAATCTGATGGAATTTTGGAAATACGAACCCAAATAACATTTTCCTGGGCGTCACGATCTTGCTTTAATCTTTGTGTGTAGATACGGCTCCACATATGTATGTGAGCAAATATTTTCTTATACGAATATTACTAAGAATAAATTTCATTCAACTATTACAGATTCACATCTTGCTAAAATGCTTATTTTATGTACGTCAAAAATTAAGCCTAACATTGATAAATTGTTAAGGGAAAAGCCGGTTCAAAAATCGCATTAGTATTATATTCTATTGTATTGTAAAAATATGTAAAGTTCACTTTAATTTTATTTTCATTTCTGATGAAGAAAGAGTTTTTTCTACAATTATAAAATGATGTGAATGATTATAGGTTCATAGTAAAACAGCTAATTTAGAATTATATGGGTTATATTATTTTAGAAAATCCTGTAAAATAATGTTATTTTTAGTTATATGATAGTTGTTCTTAAAAAAAAGCAATCAATTTTATTTTTCTAAACATTTATCAAATGTGATATGTGGAAATTTAACAGGAGGAAGGGGGCGGGGGAGAATATCGATTATAGTGACCCATCAAATGATTTCTAAGAATTTATTGGCCCTAGCTTAAAGGTTGGCTACCCCTGGTCTAATGGATGTATGACTTTTTTTTCACCATCTTCCTATCTGTTCGTGTTGTATATTATTTATGCTAATGTGCTAGGTCTGAGGAAGGTTGAATATAGAGGAAATGTACCTTAATTAGCGTAGTGGAACAGGGCTAAGATATCTGTGAGGAAATACATTCAGTATATTTGACCGGGATTTGACACGGCTGTTCAGTATATTGAGAGATTATTATTATTATTATTATTATTACTAAGATTTACTATTCAGGAAACACTCTTATCACTAAGTGCTTTAAAATGTGTTTTTTTATTGTGGACTCTTCTCTAAATTATTATTACTATTGAGTTATTTCTCTCCATTATTCTCTCTAGTTATTCAACTTCTCATTGTAATCTCTTGGAAAGTGAAACTACCCTAAAGGCTCCAACTCTGGACCATTACTCCAATAAATTGAATGAAATGTTTAGGAGTCTAACATACACTTTCATACATAGTCTAGTGATAAGTTAGTATTATATACGTATGGATTACAATTAACCTTAAGCAGCCGGCAATAGAGCGAGGTGTTTGAAGGTCTAGTCAATATAATTAATAATAGCAATTGATGCATGTTTCTGAATTAATGTATAAATGAGGTCGTGTCCAAACAGGGTCTCGCGCATCTGTAATACAGCCGTAGGAACCAAAATATTAGGTCATTTAGTAACATCATAAACATTTATTTATAAAAGTTTAAAATAGCTTGTTATGATTGTTACGAATAATTTAGGTTTGTTATTAAAGTTTATTAATTTATACAACTTACTTTTATTCCTGGCTTCCAAGGATTTAATATATAAAACCATAAACCTTTAAAAAAAAGTCCACCAGCATTCGCCCGGCGAGAGTATGGAAAACCGTGAAGTCTGCTCTGCTAGCTCTCTGTGGTCAAAGTGGATTTAGAGCAGTGAATTACAGTTCCTCTCTAGAATATTTAAAAAAAACTAACAACATTTTAGTTGAACCTTATGTGCTGTGTTTTAGCTCCTTGTTAAATTGGGGCTGTGAATTATTAATTTTAATCTTTGAAATGACGTTTACTTCAATTTGTGCATTGTTTTGTAAAATATAAGCATCTCTTCGTGTTGTGCTTGTGTAAGCTTGACAAATGTTCTGTAGGTAAGAACGCAACAGGTTTTTTCTAACAGCTAAAAGGGTGGTAGCCTTGACCTGAAGACACCACCCTTCAATATAACGCAGTAATACTTAAGTTGATTCATTATATGCTTATTTAAATGTAGTTGTGGTATATTTGACGTAGCCTAACAAATTAATTATTAATATTCTAAAATATTCAGCCCATAGCCTCCTGTTTAGATGAGGGATTACCTGGAAAAATAAACAACTATGAATTAATTCATAAAACCCTTTTGTCCGTATTTAAAAAATATGACTAGAACTGTTAATTCAATTGCTTTAAAAACTAAATATTTAAACACCAGATAAGTAATATATTGATTTTAACATTTGGTAAAGATGTTGGTCGTTCAAACATATTCATTTAACTAAGTGGGATAGTGACACCTGAATTCGGGAATAGAACTCAGTACCTTTGAACTAGAGCCCAAATGCTCTGCCCTTGATCTGTTTATACTGTTATCAAGGTCATACATCAGGCATACATTAAGGCGTTATGTATTGGGATGTGACATCTTCCTCTACTTGGTAGCTATCACAAGCAAGCCATGATGACAAAGGTCCCGGGTTTATTATAATGTTCCCGTCTATATTTAAACGAATATGTGAGCAGCAGTCAAATGTATTTTGTATAAATGGAATATAGAAAACTTACCTAAAGTCTGATTTTAATAGGAAGCTCGTTCTTTGAAAACTGTAAGCAATTGTGGACAAAATGGAAGAGAAAAATACAATTAATGTATTTACATTACTAGTTCATTTAATTTATAATTTAGATATAGGCTTAGATCATAAAATAATCCACAAGGGAGTAGGCATAGGATTGAAATATGTTGAAAACATTCATGATAAATGTATCAATAATAATTCAAATAAGTCATATTTCTACATTCTACATGGTGACCTGGCGGTCTAGGGGTAAGGTGTCAGACTTCTGTGCTGGCGGCCGGGGTTCAATCCTAGGTCCCAGCACAGATTTATCTGATTACCAAACCCTTCCTTCACCTCTGACAAGACATCTTGTGAATGGGAGGAATGCCAGGTCTCCACCGTGGTTCGGATTCCACGTTAAACTGTAGGTCCTCCATTTCATCTAACAATCACCCTACCATCACACATTAGCATAAGTGCGTATAACCCGAACGGGTAGTAAGACGCGGTGCTAATAATAATATAATAATAATACATTCTACATATTCCTATAAAATACCCAGCCAGGGTTCGCGCTCCAACCACTTAGTCGCTGGCAAACAAGATATTTAGATGATATTTAGACCACGTGATGGTAATTCATCTGTGTTTACTGATCGATGCTTGTCAAAAGAATCGGAATCACCTTTTATTCGGCCTTTTGAATCGCGCCATCATTTGCAACAGCTCCTTCAGTCGTCCGGTTGTACGCATGCGCCGAGGTCCCGCACGACGTCCAAGCCACCATTTTGTTCCCGTCCCCCTGTGAGGACGTAACTACTGTCAGAACGTGCCAGAAGGTTGCTCACTACGGTACGTGCGATGCGGGTTGTATTTCTATGGAGATGGGAGGAGAACATCAATCAGCAAGCTTACAGTTTTATTGGCAAAACATTTAATTACTCTTGTCTCAAACTTACGCTCTAACATTTTTTTTTTGGAGTCGTAATATAATATTTTCACTGCTACATAAATATAATTACTTGTAATAAAGTTTAAGTGATTTATGAATAAAGTCAATAAACAAACACCCTGACAACGTTCATTTTACAACCAAAGTTTGTTGGTCAAGGTTGTATAAATGGCTTCCCAACGAAACAAATGAAATGTAAAATGCAATTCAAGACTAGCTTGTGGACTATACTCGGGAACCTTATACTTGAAGAGACAATGGCGGCTCTAAGGCCTCAAATTCCCCAAAGCACTCTTCAGTAATCTTAGAATGGTCTATTATCACAACGTTAAAATAAATTAGGGCTTACTTTATTTGTTTGAGGAAGGTTAGAGTGAAGTTTCTTATATTTATCTCAGAGCCGCACCATTTTGCACGAAGCCTAATTGAGATAGATTCACTTTTTCATCATGTATAAAAATTATAAATATTAATTCAATAAGGATGTGTTTATTGCCTTAAACTAGAATGCGGCGTGGGAAATATTTGAAAATAGCAAACCAGTTTCTAAATAATGCAGGATGTGCCCTAATGAGTAAGGTTTCCATCCATTCGGGTTTCCCCTGACAAGTCCTCCTTTTTTTTGGGGGCGTCCAGAACTGTCTTGGGGGATTTTTCATCAGTGTTAATCAGTGTTAATCAGGGTTAATATTTTACGCACTTTTGTATAAAAGTAAGGAATTACTCCCACCTAACGAACGAGTGCAAAAACTTCAGTTTACCAAAGGTTAAAACCGAATTATAGGCCCTTAAAGACTCAATAAATATAACATAACATTTTGTAGGAGATGTTTCAAGATTTCATAAAAAAATTTAGCGATTAATCGAATGTTTGTGTCGATAAATTTGCAAATTTGAAAGTTTTTGAGTGGGTGGATATAACTAAACTTTCGGAATATGATTGGAATGCTATGGGTCCATCCCTAAAATATTTGCAGAAAAGAGATATTATTACACAGGATTCTCTTCTATTCAACCAATGTATTGATTTTAAAACATTCGCGAGTAAACTGACCCATAGCGAAAAAAAATATGTAAACAACATTATATGATTGTCAGCGCCATTAGTGCATAATAGCTGTTATTACAAGTGTGGCTCATTGCACTAACAGCGCCACTAGTGCATAATAGCTGTTATCACAAGTGTGGCTCATTGCACTAACAGCGCCACTAGTGCATAATAGCTGTTATTACAAGTGTGACCCATTGCACTAACAGCACCACTAGTGCATAATAGCTGTAGACTCATTCAGTCGTCATACGCCTGGTAAACCAGGGATACTGACCGCTTGGCACTACAGTTACACAAGTTGCCTCTCAGACGGAGTGAATAGAAGTTAACATGAATAACAAGTATGATAAAATACCACCAGAAACACCCCGAGATGAGTCAGTTGGGGTCGAACCTGATAATGAGCAGCCTCCCACCATGTCTATGTAGTCATACAGGACCAAGGGACCGGTCCCTCACTGCACCTGGCTACGAGTCTAGGGGCCCTGGGTTCGAGTCACAGCTGGTACCTAATGTATTTTTCCCGAAAGAGGAATCACCCTAACGATCACCAAGATTTGGTTAGTTAGGTTTAAGAACGGCCACTGGTTCCACACCATCACACTCACTATCGCCACCATCTCATCTCACCAGGACATGGAAACAGCCTCCACAGCAAGGATGTACGATCAGTACGGTTGGTCGTGCCCTGGGCAACGTTACATTGGTACTGGTTAATATTTCCCCAAATGGGCTACGATAATTGATATATTATTATTAGCACCACGTCTTACTACCCGTTCGGGTTATACGCACTCACGTTAATGTGTAATGGTAGGGTGATTGTGAGATGAAATGGAGGACCTACAGTTTAACGTGGAATCCGAACCACGGTGGAGGCCTGGCATTCCCCACATTCACAAGATGTCTTGTCAGAGGTGAAGGAAGGGTTTGGTAATCAGATAAATCTTTGCCGAGACCAAGGATTGAACCCCGGCCGCCAGCATAGAAGTCTGACACCTTACCCCTAGACCCCCAGGTCACCGATAATTGATGTAGCCGGACGAGCAATATTTACTTATATCACCCAGTGAAGGCACCCTAATGAAGAAATGGTATCATCATTATTATTAATTAGTACTCACTAATGCCGGAACTGACTATTCATACACACCCGACTCTGGCCTGAGAGGTCAAGGTTTTACTTGGTTCAAATCCTGGATGACTGCACTGGGGATGATTTTCCGCATGGAGGATTTGCATTCTCATGTGCTATCTCTTTCATTACTGTATTCTAGACGTTGGTAGCTCTAAAAATAAACCAACTCCAAGGCTGTGTAATTGTTCTAGCTAACGAGCTTTGTATCATAATAAACATTAACTAGAATACTATCTGTCGTTTAGACATTACAGCATTCAAATATGTCGGAATATGTCTTTTTAGGGATCAATACTATCTTACCACCACAAAAACCTCACCTTCGACTTCGACTTTACTTTGACTTCAATTTGTATTTAAAAATTGACCTTCCTACCCCCTCAATATTTTATAGTATTTTTGAAATGAACGTATTATTTGTGACTAAACATCGAATAAATTTGAAATTAACATACAAGTGGCTTAAGCCCTACTTTAGTAACATTTTTTAGGCAGTACACAACACTTGAACCCAGACCCTTAGTCTACCCCCCAAACAGCGGGAACCAATCCAGTTCCACAACGAACTTGTGTGTTTTATTTTACCGGGAGACGAACCCTGTACCAATATATAAGTGGTGGATGCTCTACCAACCGAGCTGGAGTGTTGGACATCTCTGCGAGATGTAACTTAACGAATGAGATTTATATTTCAAGATCTATATCTATCTTAATTCACATGATGGCAACGATATTAAAATGTGATATTTCCATGCTCAAACAAACCTAGATCCTAAAAGGAGTTCTAAAAGCTAAGGAGGGTGAGGTAGGAAGAGGGGGGGGGGTAGTAATAATGAACCGCTCAAACTCCCTCAGAACACTCTCGAGCGTCAAGAAGGTAAGGAATCACCCTATCAAAGAGTCCCGTAGATTATTGGTGCATTTGACTCTGAAAATATTGCTGGAACGTCTTAGCACGCTTCATTTCTCATTGGTGCGCTTGCGGGCTAGGTTGTAATCCCACCTGGTCTGGTTTACCAGGGTACCAGCTGGGTGTACTGAGAGTGGTCTCCCCTTGGTTTTTATGTAATTATTTGAGGTATTAACGTGCACTTTCTGAACTGACTGATTATATCAGCTCATGAGAATTTCTATGAGCGAGAGTGAAAGGGCATACCAATTTTACCGGGAAATGTATTTTCACATACCTTCCAGGGGTTGTTTACATGGCACAATCGACATGGCACCGATGGCTTTACTTCCCCTCCTAAGAAAGTTGTGCTACCAATGTTCAACGTCCTATAAAAATACGTTGATCACAACTAGGTTTGAACCAACAAACATCGGGACCCGAGGTGAGAACCTCCCCCACCACCCCCAAGGTGAACATACCCTAGGTCTTTTTTTACTCTCTTTCCAAGCAAATATTGATATTCCCCTTCCTCAACCTTATTCATTAGTGTTAATATGCAGGTAGTCCGATTGGGTAGTAATAAAATGTAAGCACGGCAACAATAAAAGTAACCAAACCCTTCCTTCACCTCTGACAAGACATCTTGTGAATGTGGGGAATGCCAGGCCTCCACCGTGGTTCGGATTCCACGTTAAACTGTAGGTCCTCCATTTCATCTCACAATCACCCTACCATTACACATTAGCGTAAGTGCGTACAACCCGAACGGGTAGTAAGATGCAGTGTTAATAATAATAATAATAATAATAATAATAACAACAATAAACGTATTATATGAACCAACTGATTAAACTAGCACACAGCTTACAAAAAAAGCTTAATATCAAAATATATCCACCTTCAAGTAGCCCTTCTGTCAAATAATCACCGACAAAGAGTAAGTTTCCTTTCACCAAATTCTCTAGTCGTTCCGGGAATCCCCCACGAGGCAGACGTGCTACTCACTCACCTAAGAATACTTACAGTAGAATTGATTAGTGGACGTTAGTTGTAAAGTTGTTCACTATGGTTTGAATTAATTTAACTTTCTTAGTTGAACTGTGAAGATCTCTAGAAATAAGCTTTAATGAAATATTTATGGCATATATATATATATATATTTATGGCATATATATATATATATACATATACATATTAGAGTATCACATGGTTTGCAGAGCAACCAGAAGTACACAACTTACAGACTTAGAACCAAACAATAAAGCCTTGTACTAGGAATTAATTACCAGTAGTACAAAAACACCCAAAAGGCTACACAATACTTGAGTTTAGGAGCAGTCTAGGATTGAACGTGTGTCCCCTAGGATTCTAGTCCTTGCTACTCGCCATGGGGTTGAACACCCGATAATGTTCAAAATATTATTCATGTAATAATTTAGACAAGGATTAAATGGCTGCACATGTGAGTGATTGCCATCTCCGGACTCCATTCAAGACACACGTCATTACATTACTTACCCACACAACAGATAGGAGAGTGGGTCTATTTACCTCGCGCTCTGATATCATTATTCAGAAATATAACAACTGTGAAACCCTTCTATATGCATCCCAGCTCCCATCCTTCTCTTTATTAGCACCACATCGGTATCTTGCTCAACTGATGGGGTAGTGTTGATAAAGGTAGGCTAGAGTTTAAATTAAATGTACTTGAATTTTCGTGGATTGAGAGTGTTAAAACATTATGGAACAAATCCTCTGAGTAAACTCTGTATTTGAGTCGTGGCCTCCTCGTCTACGACAAACCAGACTAGTCCACGTGTCCCCCGGTGTAGACTGGACCGCAAGTATACATATTAGTACCATCTTAGTCTCCAGAAGACAAACAGAAGCTGGTCTCTACATGAACTGTGTTGGATGTGTGCACTGATGTCCCCACCTGACTCTCACGTGTTTAATGTTGAGTGTTATTTGGACCTGGAGTGTAAGGAGGATAGATAGCACCACGTGTTTAATGTTGAGTGGTATTTGGACCTGGAGTGTAAGGAGGATAGATAGCACCACGTGTTTAATGTTGAGTGTTATTTGGACCTGGAGTGTAAGGAGGATAGATAGCACCACGTGTTTAATGTTGAGCGGTATTTGGGCCTGGTGTGTAAGGAGGATAGATAGCACCACGTGTTTAATGTTGAGCGGTATTTGGGCCTGGTGTGTAAGGAGGATAGTGACGCTCACTTGTATTAATGTTGAGTGTATTTGGGCCTGGCGCGTAAGGAGGATGGATAGCCCCACATCTCATTTCGCCCCAACGATTACCTACAATCAAATCAATACACGCCGAGTGAAAGATAAGCATGCAAAACAGTTAGTTTGAATAACCTTTTATTCACACCTAGCTCACTCATTTTAATAATATATTCATTCATAATTTATGCCTGTTAGGAAATGAAAAACTATTGTCCTTTTATTTCTGTCCCTTCTTCATCCCATTGGTTCCAAGGACTTATCTCACCTTACCCTGCTTTCCCCTTCCACCGAGAGAGGTCTTTGTCCCTTAGCGCTGTCGCGGAGCGGTGAGGACCGGAACTAATGGCACACAAACACCACGTGACGTCACAGCATATTCCCAAGGAGCACCACAGAATCATATTTTATTTTATTGGGAGTGCATCCCTGTGTGACCCCTCATTGTGACTATTGTAATTTATGAATCAGATCTACCTAAGGTTGCGAGTCCCTCCAACCAACGGAGGGTTCACCAATGCAAATAATCCCGGGGATAAAATTAATATAAACATAAAATTATACTAAATTAACCAGTTGTTTCAAAACTACATAGAGGCTGTATTCAATATACTTTCCTACGAATATATTTATCAGATAAAAAAAGTCGGTAGAGCGTGCATTCGTTTGCTCGAGAGTTGCGGACGGGTAACGGTTATTTCTACTTTGTTCTCAATAAAATGTGCTCATAGACGCTGTAAAACAACATCACTAGCGATGTCACGTAGCGAGGACGACATCTTCCGGGAGAGTGTTCGTTTGTTGGTTCTGATATTTATCAATTAACACGAGTGAACGTATAGAAATTATGGTCACAACCTATCTGACTAGATTATTATTATTATTACTAGCACCGCGTCTTACTACCCGTTCGGGTTATACGAACTTACGCTAATGTGTAATGGTAGGGTGATTGTGAGATGTAATGGAGGACCTTCAGTTTAACGTGGAATCCGAACCACGGTGGAGGCCTGGCATTCCTCACATTCACAAGATGTCTTGTCAGAGGTGAAGGAAGGGTTTGGTAATTAGATAAATCTGTGCCGGGACCGAGGATTGAACCCCGGCCGCCAGCATAGAAGTCTGACACCTTACCCCTAGACCGCCAGGTCACCTACAATCTGACTAGACCTCTGCACAGTGTAGTAGCAGTACTTCTTACAAATATTTCAATAAAAACTGTTTTTACTTTTATCAAAGCTAACCATCATTTTGTATGTGTCTTGGCCAAGTGATTGCTAAGGAGTTTCCTTAAAATCCACCTTGCTCATCCTGGTCTCTTATCTCATGTCCCTGCTAACTAGTATCTGATGTAAGTTGTTGTCATGTTTTCAGGTGATATGGACCGTCGCAAGGGTGTAATCATGATTGTGATTGAAAAATATCTCAAAAACCCTCGAAGAAATTTAATACGTCTTATTTCAAGAGCTCAGTTGTCGGATTCAAGATGGCCACTGTAGTTCTCAAACTTGTCGGGAGTGCTCTTACTATAGATATACTGTAGTTGTCAGCTACCAGCACTCCTACTACAAATGTACTGTAGTTGTCAGTTACCACCACTCCTACTATAAATGGACTGTAGCTGTCAGCTACCACCACTCCTACTGTAGTGGACTGTAGTTGTCAGCTACCATCACTCCTACTATAGTTGGACTGTAGCTGTCAGCTACCACCACTCCTACTGTAGTGGACTATAGTTGTCAGCTACCACCACTCCTACTATAGATGGACTGTAGTTGTCAGCTACCACCACTCCTACTATAAATGGACTGTAGCTGTCAGCTACCACCACTCCTACTATAGATGGACTGTAGTTGGCAGCTACCACCACTCCTACTATACATAAGAAAAGGGAACGACTTTAATCTTTTTGTCAGGGTAACATTTTCCCAAATGTGTTTGAATTATATTTGTGAATGCTATCATATTTATTAATGAGAGGATTATAAATTCTAATTAAAGGTAATTAATTATGAATGTTTATGTATTTTTAAAACATTACAAATAATGCGTATAGAGACTTATCAAATTTGTAGCTAGTCAAGTTTTACTCAGCTCAGTGTACACATTCAAAGTTAATTCAACATTAAACGGGATGTTCAGTGCAAGCCATGAGATAACAAAGGAACAATAATACATCTACAGCAGGAATACACATTATTGCTAAAGGGCTCAACAGGGAAGTTGAACATAGTTTATAGTCAATAAAAAATATAATCCAGAACTCCTAACGAATCTTTAGATAAGTTAGCGTCTGGTCCCCATTGCAAGCTGAAAACAAATAAACCAACACCAGAAAAATTAAACTAGGAACGACTATATTATCCGACAGTTGTGAAAAATACACGGTTTTTTACAATTTTAGCTAAACAACATATGGCTCTACATACTAAAGTAGGGTTGGGTTAGGAAATCTTTTAAATATCAGATACCTTTTTTCTTTATTGATTCGATCGTCTTTTTTAAACTAGTCAGGTACAATGAATATTTTCTCATTAAAATGAAAACTATACAAACTCAAATATTTAATAAAAGGCAAAGTAAATTTTAGATAGAAATAAATAAATTCAAGTGAGACGGGGAGGACATTTTGTTTTTAGAGTATCTATGTGGTTTTGCTAACGATAATTACAACATTGTAGAATAAAACTTCGCGAATTAATGCATTACACTTTTTGACATTGAATTAAAAATATTTTAAAAAATTAATGAAATTGTTAATAACTAATTAAATAAAATATTGATTTTATGTAAAAATATGTGTAGCCAAAATAAACAAAAGGTTAGCATTGTAATATTTATAAATTAATATCTATCTCCACCATGTTAAGATATGTTATAAATATAATGACATATGTGTAAGTGTGTGCACAATGATTGTGTGACTTAATGTTTAATTTTTTTTGCTCTTTCTCCTTAATTAAATCTACTTTTTTCATTTATTTTATTATTTTAATATATGTACAAATTATGCATTAAGGCAGTATTTTTGATTATTATTATTATTATTATTATTATTATTCTGTACAAATATATTATATCATAGTTTCTTAGTACATAAGTAATAAAATGTATGTTTTTTTATTAAGTGGGCTAAGGTTAAGAAAACTCTCTCACCTCGACCTCGACCATATAAAGATGATACTATTGTAATTGTTGGTATTAATTTACTCAGGTTAAAAAGAAATATTTGATTTCTCTGATGACTACAAAACTACTTTAATAGTCAGACCAGATCAATTTGGGACTGTAGGCTATTGTAACACTGAATATATGTAATGTTTGGACTAAATCAATTTGAGACTGTAGGCCTATTGTAACACTGAATATATGTAATGTTTGGACTAAATCAATTTGGGACTGTAGGCCTATTGTAACACTGAATATATGTAATGTTTGGACTAAATCAATTTGGGACTGTAGGCCTATTGTAACACTGAATATATGTAATGTTTGGACTAAATCAATTTGGGACTGTAGGCCTATTGTAACACTGAATATATGTAATGTTTGGACTAAATCAATTTGGGACTGTAGGCCTATTGTAACACTGAATATATGTAATGTTTGGACTAAATCAATTTGGGACTGTAGGCCTATTGTAACACTGAATATATGTAATGTTTGGACTAAATCAATTTGGGACTGTAGGCCTATTGTAACACTGAATATATGTAATGTTTGGACTAAATCAATTTGGGACTGTAGGCCTATTGTAACACTGAATATATGTAATGTTTGGACTAAATCAATTTGGGACTGTAGGCCTATTGTAACACTGAATATATGTAATGTTTGGACTAAATCAATTTGGGACTGTAGGCCTATTGTAACACTGAATATATGTAATGTTTGGACTAAATCAATTTGGGACTGTAGGCCTATTGTAACACTGAATATATGTAATGTTTGGACTAAATCAATTTGGGACTGTAGGCCTATTGTAACACTGAATATATGTAATGTTTGGACTAAATCAATTTGGGACTGTAGGCCTATTGTAACACTGAATATATGTAATGTTTGGACTAAATCAATTTGGGACTGTAGGCCTATTGTAACACTGAATATATGTAATGTTTGGACTAAATCAATTTGGGACTGTAGGCCTATTGTAACACTGAATATATGTAATGTTTGGACTAAATCAATTTGGGACTGTAGGCCTATTGTAACACTGAATATATGTAATGTTTGGACTAAATCAATTTGGGACTGTAGGCCTATTGTAACACTGAATATATGTAATGTTTGGACTAAATCAATTTGGGACTGTAGGCCTATTGTAACACTGAATATATGTAATGTTTGGACTAAATCAATTTGGGACTGTAGGCCTATTGTAACACTGAATATATGTAATGTTTGGACTAAATCAGTTTGGGACTGTAGGCCTATTGTAACACTGAATATATGTAATGTTTAGACTTAATCAGTTTGGGACTGTAGGCCTATTGTAACACTGAATATATGTAATGTTTGGACTAAATCAATTTGGGACTGTAGGGCTATTGTAACACTGAATATATGTAATGTTTGGACTAAATCAATTTGGGATTGTAAGCCTATTCTAACACTGAATATATGTAATGTTTGGACCAAATCAATTTGGGACTGTAGGCCTATTGCAACACTGAATATGGGTAATGTTTAGACTAAATCAGTTTGGGACTGTAGGCCTATTGTAACACTGAATATATGTAATGTTTGGACTAAATCAGTTTGGGTCTGTAGGCTTATTGTATCACTGAATATGTTTAATGTTTGGACTAAATCAATTTGGGACTGTAGGCCTATTGTAACACTGAATATATGTAATGTTTGGACTAAATCAATTTGGGACTGTAGGCCTATTGTAACACTGAATATATGTAATGTTTGGACTAAATCAATTTGGGACTGTAGGCCTATTGTAACACTGAATATATGTAATGTTTGGACTAAATCAATTTGGGACTGTAGGCCTATTGTAACACTGAATATATGTAATGTTTGGACTAAATCAATTTGGGACTGTAGGCCTATTGTAACACTGAATATATGTAATGTTTGGACTAAATCAATTTGGGACTGTAGGCCTATTGTAACACTGAATATATGTAATGTTTGGACTAAATCAATTTGGGACTGTAGGCCTATTGTAACACTGAATATATGTAATGTTTGGACTAAATCAATTTGGGACTGTAGGCCTATTGTAACACTGAATATATGTAATGTTTGGACTAAATCAATTTGGGACTGTAGGCCTATTGTAACACTGAATATATGTAATGTTTGGACTAAATCAATTTGGGACTGTAGGCCTATTGTAACACTGAATATATGTAATGTTTGGACTAAATCAATTTGGGACTGTAGGCCTATTGTAACACTGAATATATGTAATGTTTAGACTAAATCAATTTGGGACTGTAGGCCTATTGTAACACTGAATATATGTAATTTTTGGACTAAATCAGTTTGGGACTGTAGGCCTATTGTAACACTGAATATATGTAATTTTTGGACTAAATCAGTTTGGGACTGTAGGGCTATTCTAACACTGAATATATGTAATTTTTAGACTAAATCAATTTGGGACTGTAGGCCTATTGTAACACTGAATATATGTAATGTTTAGACTAAATCAATTTGGGACTGTAGGCCTACTTTAAACTGAATATGTTTAATTATTGATTCATTTCAATACAACAAGAATCAATGTCCATATATTTTTTATTTTGCCTTCCCGTCTCACTAACTGTCTAGGTTGTTCGAATATTTACACTATTGGAACAGGATAGAAAAGATATAGCTTAGAAGAAATGTACCAGAACTTATAGTATATAAGATAAAACACTTAAATACATCCGACCAGACTTCTAACCCCGATCTCCTTGTCATCTTCAGTCCAGTCTATTGCGGTAGTTACACTTTAGACCATTTGGCCACCAAATAGACTAAAGTCTTGTGTTGAAAGTAATAAATTTAAAAAAAACTTGTTTTAACGAGTTATTGATGGTTTAATTTCAAGGGCTTACAAGATGTGCTCATTATATTGGTTCAAGATGTCAGTATTAATTATTGATAGTCCATGGCTATAAAGATCTATAGGTTTTCAGTTCGAATCCTTGTCGTGGAATTCATTTTTCTATTTATAAGGTAGACCACTGTAGTTAAAGGGTATCAGATTGTTTATAGAGCCAAGTTTTAGCGATCATAAGGTGCGTGTGTTTGATGTGTCCTGCTCCCTCATGCTCCCATTCCTCCGCCCTCTACTCCCCTTCCTCCCACATCCAGTTCATTGATCGAGTCCCACACGTTGCCAGCCAAAATCTATTTGCATCCCCATGGCAACCGCAACCTGAATTACAGCCGCTCCACGGAACAATCTCACATACAGGATTTGCTCGAGATTGGACCAATATAGACTCTATTTTTATCATACAAGCCGAGAGATTTGACAAAGAACCTTTATCCATCTAGACAAATTAATAATTAACTATAAAGCTTACGTTCTGAAACAAGTATAATACATTTTGTTAGCCAATTAATACTTTAATATGTGTATATTAAAACATATATGTGTACCTACGTCACTTTCAGAAGTATTTCCCCCCAATCCCCGGCCAACACACGCAAATACACACAGACACTGTCAAGACACTAACAATATGGGAGTCTCAAAGCTTCAGCCCGAATGCAACTAGTAAACTTGTGAAAATAAATGTTCGTAGGCTTACATTTAGAATAAATAGTTATAAAAATCTTATAATTAGAATTTATTTAAACAATACATAAAAACACAACCTAAAGATAAACTGAAAGCGTCTACGGACATTACCAAAAATATTTACCAAAGTTTCTACAAAAGCAGCGGTCAGCCATCGTCTATGATGAAGTGCTGTGATAGGTTTTATACGAGCATGTGTGGAGTGGATGTAGTGACCACATGTCACTGTTGTAAATATGCTAGTTGTGAAATGTTTGGAGAAAAAATTTGGCAGGTAAACTAAAATATTACATATTTTATAACAACCTTCTTTTTTAAAAGAAAACATTTCATGAATTAAATTAAATTACAACTACCAGGGGAGGAGGGCAAGTGTCCCCCTTGCCCTTTACTGCGAGCCCCCATGAAATGCACATATGTATGTAAATAAATGTATACACATATATGTGTACATAGTGCATTGATAATCAAACTGTCAAAAGCTTCATTTTGAACACAATCTGGTCTTTGGTAAATTTATTTCACTGTGTTACTGGAGTTATTTTAAATGTAAATGTAAAAAAATGTGCAGGCAAATTGTCTAGATGTGAAAAACAAAAAACCATAATATTACTTAAAGTATTTAAATATTTATGTTTGATGTATTGTGTTTATATTTATTATATGATTTTATAATGTCTTTACCCAGAGCTTTACTAAAGACTTGGTTATATATAACCAAATTGTAAAACATTGTTACCCAAAACCCAAGGTGCAGGGTTTTATTCCCCTCAAAATTAGGTCATTTTTCAATAAACAGAATAAATATGTTTCTACTTTTATCCCAAATACGGAAGGATTGTGTTTGTGAAGTCTATTTTTTGCAATGATTAAAATTAACTAAAACGCTTTTAGCAGATTTAAGTGTAATGGGACCCACCTCAGTGGCGTAGTTGGCTAACGCGCTTGTCGCGTTGAGCTCGATCCCTGAGGACGGGGAGATCGAGGTTCGAATCTCGGTCGGGTGAACTGGGGGTGGTTTTTCCTAAATGGTTTTCCACTTTCCCTCCACGCAAATGCGGATTCACTACCTCTAATTAAACCTCCCCAATTCCTAATCCATTAGAGTAATTAGTACTTAAAGCGTATAACCCGAACGGGTAGTAAGACGCGGTGCTAAATATTATTATTATTATTAAGTGTAATGGACTTCGATTTCATAAAATTATTGTTATTGAATATATCACAAACACAATAATGTTTATAGAATGTAATTTTTTAAATATTTATAATCTATAAGATCAAGATTAGGTTGAACTGTACTTAGTGTATTTATTTGTTTGTAATGATTAATAGATCAGATACATTTTTAAATAATTATTGGAGGATAGTCTATAAATATAATTGAAGCCAACTGGTGATGTAATTATAGCAAGATTTGAAAAAATAACCATATGAATATAAATTAAAGACCACACACCTACTAATGATATTAAGACATAGCAACATTGTTGTTTGTTGATACTTTTTAATGTTAGAATGATGTTAATTTTAAGGGGTAACTATTTGAATGGCTACCTAATGCTCATTTAATTAACTTATTCAGTAACATAATTAATGACAAGAATAAGATATGTAGGAATTGAAACATAGCCTTTATAAAATGTTTAACTAAGAACTTAAACTCTGTCATAGTCCCGCCCTGGAGCTCTATTCTGAATATATATGAAAGCGTTGAACCAAAATCTTAGATTAGGTAGGCCTATGGGAACAAAATATAGGTCTTCAAACATGTAGATCAATTTCTTTATACATTACATTGAGTTGAAAACCATGATTGTTAATCTGTAAGGTACAAACTACAAACGCAATTGGAATGTTGCCAAATGTATAACCGGAAGCATTTGAAAGAACTCTGAAAAGCCTGGGAGATCAAAGTTAAAACAAAAGTTTAGATTCTGCTCAAACACAAATAAAAATATGTAATACGAACTACAACAGTTGTTTCCAGCTTTTTTAAGTGTGAAAACCCCTTTGATCCTAAAAAACTGGAAGCCGTACGCATGACAGGACATAGTTTGTAGCAATCGTGTGATTTCCACAAATGTGCTGATGTTTTCACCTGGAGACAGTTCTGAACAAACACGTTGCCAGCAATGATCGAGAGGAAATCGTGTCAAGACTACTTTTAAAGAGCTGCGGAGTTGAGATCTATATCTTAATGAGATGCGTCCAATATATCACGCTGCTGTCAGATGTGAGCGGCTGCGCACGAATACACAACTTGCTGGATCTATTTAACTCCACAAGGGAAGAACGCGTGTGTTGCTTCGTGCAATTATTTAGTAACGCTAGAGCTGAGCGTTGGCCCTTCGTTCACCTGTGTTAAGTTAGATTGTGTGTTAATAAAACTGTCTCTTTAACTTACAGTAGCCCCATGGCTTCTTTGGTGCTGACTGACAGCTCACAGCTCACAGCTGACGGCTTTGAAAAGTCGCCAGACCAAATTATGTATCCCTACACCAAACCATATGATCTGCAAAAACATGTGTTTAGCAGCTGTCACTTTTGAGAGTCAAAATGTAGTTATATACCTAAATGTTGACTGTCAGAAGTCAGCTGTGAGCTGTCCGTAAGCACCAAAGAAGCCGTGGGGCTACTGTACATATGTTTACAGACGTTTAGCACAAGTGTGGGCGGTGACGAGTCTCTCACACATCTCTCACACATCTCTCACATACCCCGAGTGAGGACCCAAAGAAGGATCTCATCTCTCAGGATAAAGGGAAGAAGGGTCTGCATCCTTATCGATCCTGACCACGGTTGAGAATACATGTGTTAACAAAGTTAGGTAATACTTTCGGAGGAACTTATTTTCATTTCAGATCCACCTTGAACCATAATGAGGACCTAGTTCGGTCCTTCATAGTAGAAGGACGATAGTACACTGTTGAATCGTGCCTCCAACCGGTAGTTGGTGTTCTCACCGCGCAGCGCTACGTGTCGTATTGATCTGACTCCGCCCTTCCTGCGAACTGGGTGGGAAAGGGCTACCAGCGTCTCTAGTCGCGACACTATCACTTTATCAGAGGACGCTGAACCTCGTAGCCATGGCTGATGGAAGGCTCGGAGCCCGCTTATCTTCTTACTTAACAACAAGCCTCTCTACAAAAACAATAACCCCGCTTTTATTATCAGGTTCAGAACACGTGGCCCCTTTTCACCTCTTTCAAACTCATAATAAATACAAAAAAAACACCTCCAAATATAATACAACTTTAAGAGAGAGAGAGAATACATTTTAAAAATCCCAAATAGTATTTAAAAGAGCAAGGACTCATTGAAATCAATTTATTTCCCTAGAGAACACCATGCCCTTTGTATCGTACCTCCTAGCTCGGAGTAGATATTACATCACTGTAGCACTATCTAGAGCACAGAACGAGGCTCTCAGGTGCTTCACGAGCAACGCTAGCACACTGACACTGTCAGCTCACTATCACAGCAGGTGCGAGTATAGACACACGAACAACACTAGCACACTGACCCTCTGTCAGCTCACTGTCACAGCAGGTGTGAGTATAGACACACGAACAACACTAGCACACTGACCCTGTCAGCTCACTGTCACAGCAGGTGTGAGTATGGACACACTAACCCTCTGTCAGCTCACTATCACACCAGGTGTGAGTATGGCCACACTAACAACACTAGCACACTGACCCTCTGACAGCTCACTATCACACCAGGTGTGAGTATGGACACACGAACAGCACTAGCACACTGACACTGTCAGCTCACTATCACAGCAGGTGTGAGTATGGACACACGAACAACACTAGCACACTGACACTGTCAGCTCACTGTCACAGCAGGTGTGAGTATGGACACACTAACCCTCTGTCAGCTCACTATCACAGCAGGTCTGAGTATAGACACACGAACAACACTAGCACACTAACCCTCTCTCAGCTCACTATCATAGCAGGTGTGAGTATGGCCACACTAACAACACTAGCACACTGAACCTGTCAGTTCACTGTCACAGCAGGTGTGAGTATGGACACAC
>CABEEJ010008913.1:0-21284 GCA_901482245.1 Timema douglasi
AGCTATTATAACTGTTGATATGTTTGCTCAGTTGGACGAGTTGATTTTGGGGAGGTCCTCTAGCTATTATAACTGTTGATATGTTTACTTTCTTCCACATAAAACTAACAGTAGACGAGTTGATCGACAGTCAACTTAATTGTCCATGTATCAACATTCAGAGATAACATAACATCGACTAAAATTACAATCGGATATAAGTGTAACATAGATAATTATTTATCACTTACGGTACATATTATAGATACTAAATAACAAGATCTAAGAATTCATTAATGAGAAAATATTTTATATATTTTTAAAGAAACCATGATTTGTGTCAAATAAAACGATTGTATTTCGTTAAATAAAAAGCAATGTTTATGTAAAAAAGAAAAATGGCTAAATAAAAGGTTAAATCCTGATTTGTGGCAAATAAAGTTATTATATTTCACTAAATACACTCGTATTTTGATATAAAAGGTTCAAAAGAATCTTTTCTGAGTTGAGGGGGGTTTAAAATGATAACAAATTAACTTGAATGTACTGTATTTTGTTACGAATAGAAAAATTACAACTTTTTTATGTTTTTGATTATTCTTGGCCTACTATACACAAGGATTTAAATGCCTATATAGACCCTATATATTTACATAGAAGCCAACACGTCAATCATCAAAGTACAAGGAAAGCATTGCTACCAAACTTTTAAACCAGTCCACGCGGGTGTTTGTCAATCCACTAATCATTATTTCTTAACGTTATCAAATATGTAAAAGCCATATTTTGAATACTCGAGTTCTATTTAAAATATAATTAAAACTTAAACAAAAATATATTTCACTCCCCTATTTAATAATTTTCCATATAAAATCACTTAATCAAAACATTCGAAAACAGCTTTACTTGATAGTGACGTAACATGGAAGACTAAGGACATTACGATAAAAATATATAGATCAAGCTTAATTATGGTGTCGTTTATTTTCTTCTTCTTAAAATATTTGTATTTGGACACAATATGGCTGTGAAAGTAGCCAGTTAAATTCTATTTTTACTTATAATCTTTGGTTTAGGATCATAAGTTTTCTTTGAAAATCTTTTTATTGCTGCATTCGGTATATTATTTATTTTTCAGGCAATCTCAGGATATAGATAAACAACAATATTATGTTGTTAGTGTTATTGTTAATTGGCATTTAAATCGTATAAATTGGCCAGGCTTAGGATTTAAATGACAAAATGGTCTATTTCACCAAAAGGTTTTTATTTAATTTTAACTCGCGAATGTATTATTACTTAAAAAATGCTACAATTATATTTAAATGTTTTTTGAGAGTTAACTGTATTAAGTGACATTTCGTAAAAACATGTACCGTGAAATGTATATAATATATTTACATTCAACTAAATCTAGCAGCTACACACCCTTTTAGTACTACTACTACTACTAATAATAATAATATTTAGCACCGCGTCTTACTACCCGTTCGGGTTATAGGCTTTAAGTACTAATTAATCTAATGGATTAGGAATTGGGAAGGTTAAATTAGAGGAAGTGAACCCGCATTTCCGTGGAGGGAGAGTTGAAAACCATTTAGGAACCAAGGAAAAACCACCTCCAGTTCACCCGACCGAGATTCGAACCTCGATCTCCCCGTCCTCAGCAGTAGAGCTCAACACGACTAGCGCGCTAGCCAACTACGCCACCGAGGCGGGTTTTAGTACTAACAAACTAACAAACTAACAAACATACACCACGATCAAAGATAACGAGCGAACAAGAGATGAACACCAGATAATCGACGTATTGATGGAGGGAAACTCAACAGATGTTACTGCAAATGGAAGCTTGAAAGAGTGAGAAGTGGAAAGTTGGAATGAGAGGTAGCAATATTAGGGAGAAAGTGGATAACAGATGGAGAATAACTGGATGAGATGACCGCGAGAACATTAAATAACAGGCAAAGAAGATTCACTCGAAACATTTCTCCTGGTGGCACTAATCAAATGTAAAAATAAAATTGTGTATTTACTCATAGGAATTAACGTTATAAATATGTTATTTTTATTTATTAAAATTAAATGTGTGTGTTTTTTTAGATTTGAAAAAACTTAATTATGCATACACATTAAAAACTTATACAGCATTAATTTCCTACTTAAGACAGATTGAGGAAGGTCAGTCTTATGCTGGGATCACGATCAACTTAACGTACACTTAACGTAAACTTAACTTTCACTTAAAGTAACTTAACGTAAAAGTTCTCATGTTTTAAATGGAAACCATCACAATGTGGTTAACTTAACGTTCACTTATAGCAAGAGTTGTCTTGGGAGATCTTGTACGTTACGCGAACTATAAGTGAAGGGTGTCACATGATCTAGCCAGCCAATCACACCGACACTATTATTTAGTACTTCATCTGTTTCGCTAGTATCGTTACTTCATTTGTTTCTAGTGTATTCAAGCTATTAAATTTTACCCTAATCAATGATTGATGACGACTACCTGACTGGAGCTGTGAAACCAATCCTGAGGTACGCGACAAAACAAGTCCAGGATTTAAACAGAAAAGAGTTTAATGGGGCTTGTTAGCAGCTAGCTCGCGAAAAGAAGGTAAACACTATATTTTGGTAAACGGTAGTAACAGATAGTTAGTTTTTAGAGTTGCACCACAGATGTGTCACCGCCTTACATGCGCTTGTCAGACATTACCCTTTTAATAAATGATCTCGTATGTTTTTAGAATGGTAGAAATTGATAGATATAAAGAATATTGACACCATACACATTCTTAAATTATTGTAGTAATTTGTGTTTCAGATGGTAGTGTGGTGTAGACCACTGAGGCACAAAATCTCTGGAATAGTTTACGGGAAAGCGCTGATCCAAGGGGCTACACGTAGGGGTGCTGGAGCTACATTATATCGTGGCCTGATAACAACCAACTGCAGTTTACAAATGACCACATCCGGCAGAGAGAAAGTATCGTTTTATATTTATCTACGATTTAACTTAAGGTTACCCGCCTCAGTGGCGTAGTTGGCTAACGCGCTTGTCGTGTTGAGCTCTACTGCTGAGGATTGGGAGATCGAGGTTCGAATCTCGGTCGGGTGAACTGGGGGTGGTTTTTCCTAAATGGTTTTCCACTCTCCCTCCACTCAAATGCGGGTTCACTTCCTCTAATTCAACCTTCCCAATTCCAAGTCCATTAGAGTAATTAGTACTTAAAGCGTATAACCCNCTTAAAGCGTATAACCCGAACGGGTAGTAAGACGCGGTTCTAAATATTATTATTATTAACATTGAATTTAGAGACAGTCCATATAATTATGGGAATGCGCCCACTGATCAAAGGAAATTAGAATATTAAGTTTTCGCTCCAACAATGAACAAAAGAAGCAGTTATTTGGCAGGCCATCTTGAAAATGCACTCCAAGAAGTCTCAACTAAAGACGGCAACCCTCTAATTTCCCGCACAGAAAAACATGGACTTTGTTTCTATATTTGAATGAAGCACTCCATATAAAATGCCCATTTCTACAGATCTTTATCTCACGTTTAAGGAAGAGATGTGGTCATGATAAAAGGTCAGTATTTTAACAGTTTATATGGTAAAACATTTTGTTGATCAATATAAATCAAATATTGCTTTTATACATGCGTAGATTATAATTTTCTTCACATGGTGATATCAACAGTTGTGTAATATCTTTCAAGGGTGTCCTGGAATTTAATGACAACTTTGTCTCTTCGAATAAAAAGTTTCTCATCTAATGCCAATGAGCAGAGATGAACTTTGCGTAGCACGACTATTGAAATTTACTCATCGATTATTACTTTACAATTAGTGAATAGCAACTTAATTAGTTTGTGCTACCACAATATTTTAGGCAATAGATGGTTATGTCCTAAATGCAACGCGTTGCTCCAATATTTTAGACACTAGATGGTTATGTCCTAAATGCAACGTGTTGCTCCAATATTTTTTAAATTACAAAAGTTTCTTTGTTCATTTCAAATGTCAATGATTATTTATATTGTAAAAAGTGTTATATTTTATTTAAATTTGTATCAAATTAAATATTTTTCAAAGACTAGCATTATAAAAAATATACTAAATCAATCAATAAACTCAAAGCGTTTAAGTAATTTAAATATATTATTTTACAATGTAGGCTAAACAGAACCTTTTATAAAACTTGACTTTTCAATATTATTGTTATTTAGTCCTCCAACGAAAGTCAATCTTTAAATATCGATCACATAACACAATAAAATATCTCTAAATAAAGAGCCATTATTTTATATAAAAGTAGGAAAATATTAATGGTTCTCTTTGAGAACATAAAATTTGCTCCTTTAAAATAATATTCTCACAGTAATATTGTTAGAATTTATATTTCACGAGGTGTGGAGCGAAGAAATAGTCTCCAACTTGTGTTTCACTCTTCTTAAAAATAAGCAAAATTTAGTAACGCCAGTTCTTACTGATGAATTATACCGTGCTGTCTATTTCCTACGTGTTTTAAAATAATATATGTACAATTTTTGAATAAATTTTGAACTATTGAATTGTGTTAATATCAATTATTAATGTACACTCCATTTACCTGACAGGTATCACACCTACCTGGATGGATAAAGGTATAGCCCTGTCTCATAAGGTGTACCACATTGGCAATACAAAGCAGGATTGCTCGAGTCCTCTCAGGGTAAATGAACGGTATACTAGCTTATAACATGTGCACTATGTATACATGTGTGCTATTTCTATACACATATTAATAATAAACTAAATTCAAATCTTGGGGCGTGGCAAACTTACATGTAGAGTAAGATGTTCTGTAGAGAGTTTGTACCTCACCTCTCCTAACCCATTTAACGTCCCCCCCTACAAACAGAGAGCTAGGCCACCAGCCTCACAAACCCCATTACTGGCTTTCAGTAGCAAGCACGAATCTCGTTATCTCCATCTGGTCCTCTAGCCTTTGTGTCCAACTCATTCACACGACAAGGAGAAGTGAAGGGAAAGAATTTGTAAGGAGACAACATCTTCCCACTCAACTTGGGTTTTTTTTTCTCTATCTTTAACAAGAACGAAGGGAAAAGTACTTCTTTCTTGAGAAGTTTTCAATGGAGCGTAACTTTGTCCTCAAAATTGATTCAGGTGAAGGAGAAGAGGACCAGGATGGAAGGATATTTAGAAATATTTTCTAAAGGCACTAAGATGAAGAATGTATTTGATGAGTTGCTATCAGCGAGCTTTTAGATGGTCCGATCATGGATAAATAGAAGTATAGATGATTAAAAACATTATAATTAACAGATTTAAACCTGTTATTAATATTTCTGGTCTTTATGGATTTTGAGTTATATTTAAAAGGTCTCCTTAGACTTAATAATCATTTAAATATAACCTAAAGTATTAGCAGCCATATCATTAGTCTGTTACGTTGTTTAGTGAGCATTGATCAACCAGTAATCTATCACCCTCGTAACTGGCAGAGAGAGACAAGAAAAATATCATGAAACTATCATTCTATCTAGTGAAGTATATACTATATTATATTGTTTAATATCATATAGATACTATAATATAATAATATTTTACATACTTTTATAATTTACTATATTGCATATTTTACATAATAAATTATATTATATATTCTCTATATTATATTTTATTATATATTAGATCTAATAGATTATAATATTATATTAGTGGATCGTAGTAACGATGGCTGCATATTATTGTACTAAAATGTATTTTAAACTTTACATTTACTTGTAATTTCTATTACTGGGAACGGGCCTATCAAATTATATTAACTAGGTTATATGATAGAGAGAGAGAGAGAGAGAGAGAGAGAGAGAGAGAGAGAGACTGAGAATGATCAATTGAAAGAGATCGAGGGAGTGTGAGTGAGAAAAAGATAATATGTAAGGAAATATGCGTGATAAAGTGTGTGTAGAGGGAGAGAGAGCGTGAGATAGTCTGACAGAGAGAATGTGGAAATATAGATGTGGTACACAAAACATTACTTTTAAATATAATATCTTCAAAAGTAGGCGGTAAAATGAAAACGCAGCTTTACTTTTGTATTTTTATGTTGTTACTATTTTCTAAAATAAATATCAAAAAGCTTTATTTGAATACAAATACATCAAACACAATTATTTGAAAGAAAAAAACTAACACCAAACCTTAGAATTAGATAGTTAAAATGGCTATTTTTAAACATTATTCAAGATAATTTTTATCTTTTTTGAGTTTATAATGCATACCAAAACGTATTTAAACATCATTTTATCATGCGTGAAACAAAAGGTAGACTAGTTTTCACGAATTTAACGTAGCCTGTTAAATTTCGAATTATGCTCAATATTATTGATTTAAATGTGAATTAACGATATCATTCAATAAAAATTAATGTTACCCCAGTTTAGGAATCTCAATTTATATGTGCTATATGACCAGCATCCAAAGAAAAATATTCATCCAAAGAGAAAATTGTGATGAGTTCGGACCAACAAATAAAGATTGAGTTATTATTTCTTAGCCAAAGAGATATATTTTATTTGGAGGTTTACAGGCATGCAGCAAATAACGGTTTCCATGGTGACTAAACAAATAATTAAAAATTTTCTGTGAAAATCGGGTTTTCGTGGAAAAATACTATTTTTACCGATATCCTGGACTCCTAACCAATAAAATGGGTGGTCGTTTGTCCAAATCTGATCAGTAATTTGCTCTTAGTTTCTATTACTGTAAACGGGCTTATCAAATTATATATATATTAGTGGATCATTGCAGCGATACCTGCATATTATTACACTAAAATGTACTATAAATTTTCTATTGGGGAAAAATATATACAATAAAACCTAACTTGACTTTCTTATCAAAAGTTTACTCGTCAAAGGCTATAAAATTACATTAGCTTTCGTTGTTTGATTTTAATCAAGATATATTTTCCCTCCTCGGTCCACAGTGAGAAATTTAAAACGACCCCGATCCCAGGTCTCTCTCTATCTCTTTGTTGCATTGACCACTCACGTAAGAAAAGAGCTCTTATTATTTTTAACCAAAGAGATACATTTTATTTACCGAAATACAATAATACGCAATTAATGGTTTCCATGGTGATGTAAACAAAGAATGATAGTACAGTTAAGGCACTGCCCACATAGAACGAAAATATGGGAAACTAGCAAGGAAAATTTAGTTTTAGTATTAGGCTAATATTTTTGCCAGCATCCTGGACCGCTAACCTTTAAAATGACTTCGTTGGTTAAAATCGGTAAAATTGTTTACTTTTAATTCCAACTACCCTATATTAAAAAAAATGTGTGTGTGTGTGTGTGTGTGTGTGTGTGTGTGAGGAGAGAGAATGTGTACGAGAGAATAAGTGTATGAGAGAACGTGAGAGAGAGTGTAGAAATAAAGAGAATATCTGAGAGAGATAAAGTGTGTGAGAGTGTTTATGTATGAAAAACAGATAGTGTAAAATTCTGGGAGAGGTATTGTGTGAAAGAAAGATAAAATTTGGGGGCATGCGAGAAAGAGTTTGAGAAAGTAAGTTAGAGAAGGAACAATTTTGTTTAGAGATAGAAAATTAGAGTGAGAGAGATTTAGAATCAGATTGATCAGTTGGAGGGAAATTTAGAGGGATAAATTGAAAGTGTGAGTTTGAGATAAAGGGAGGTTAAGAGAAAGAAAGTTTGAAAGGGACAGAAATAGTGAGTTTGAGAAAGAGAAAGTGAGTTTAAAATAAAAAGAGCGAGATTGATATATATATATAAAGAATGAGAGTGTGTTAGAGTGTTAGAGAGAATGTGTATGAAAGCGCGAGAGAGAGTGTCAAATAAAGATAGAGAATGTGAAAATATAGATAGAGCACACAAAACATTTCTTTTAAATTTCATATCCTCAAAATCAAGTGGTAAAATGATTGTGTTACTATTTGCTAAAATGAACATTAAATCCCATTATTTGAAAAAGAAAAATGAACACCAAAACACATACTTAAAAATTTAAATGGCTATTTTCAAACATTATTCAAGATATTTTTATTGTTTTTGAGTTTATAACACATACCAAAATATATTTAAACAACACTTTATCATGCGTGAAACAAAAGATAGACTAGTTTTCACCTTTTAAATTTCAAATTATGCTCAATATTATTGATTTAAATGTGAATTAACGATATCATCCAATAAAAATTAATGTTACCCCAGTTTAGGAATCTCAATTTAGATGTGCTATGACCAGCATCCAAAGAGAAATATTCACCCAAAGAGAACATTGTGATGAGTTCGGACCAACAAATAAAGATTGAGTTATTATTTCTTAGCCAAAGAGATATATTTTATTTGGAGGTTTACAGCCATGCAGCAAATAACGGTTTCCATGGTGACTAAACAAATAATGAAAAATTGAAAATGATCTATGAAAATCGGGTTTTCGTTGAAAACTCTTATTTTTCCCGACATGTTGAACTCCTAACCGTTAAAATGAGTGGTCGTTTGTCAAAATCGGTTCAGTAAATTCCTCTTAATTTCTATTACTGTAAACGGTTATATGTAAGATAATATATTATATATTACATTTTATAATATAATACATTATATCTTATAATATATTGTATATTATATATATATTGTAATATATAATATACGTATACATATTAGATATTATATATGTACTATACATGAAAATATGTTTGCATTTACTATATTGTACTGTGACAAACGTGTGCCTGATGAATATTAAAGTGAGTCAGAGGAAGAGAGGGGTTGGAAATGACCTCCAGCCTCCGTGGAAACATGACTCTAGCACGGAAACAAGGGATGGAGACTTGTTACTCGCACAACAGGGGGGGGGGATGAGGAATGTAAGAGTCCCCACCCCACACAAGAGCCAGTAAATGGGAAGGTTTGGGACTGTCGTGTATTCCCAGGAAGTCGCGCCACGTTGTTGGCTCATACTTCATTTCTCTCATTGCACAATTCTGCATCACGACAAAGACAACTCTAATGGACGCGTCAAACACTTGCCCATTTTTTAAGGACAGTATCACTTTTCATTCACTTTATTGAATGGGTATGACACCATAACAAAAAAACAGTAAACTCTACCAGATTATTTTCAAAATAAATATTGTATTTGTTTTCTCTTTTCCATGTCTATGACAAGTTTTAAAAGAATCAATACGCATATATTTGAAACACCCATGACTCGGTTGTAATTGGGATCTAGAATATAGAACTAGGAGGAGAATCTTTGTATTAGTTTTCATATATAATGCGACCAGAATAGTTCTTGAAGGTGACCAGGCGGTCTAGGGGTAAGGTGTCAGACTTCTGTGCTGGCGGCCGGGGTTCAATCCTCGGTCCCGGCACAGATCTATCTGATTACCAAACCCTTCCTTCACCTCTGACAAGACATCTTGTGAATGTGAGGAATGCCAGGCCTCCACCGTGGTTCGGATTCCACGTTAAACTGTGGGTCCTTCATTTCATCTCACAATCACCCTACCATTACACATTAGCGTAAGTAGGTATAACCCGAACGGGTAGTAAGACGCGCTGCTAATAATAATAATAATAATAATAGTTCTTGAATTAGAGAAATGTGGTTTGATTCATATAGGATAATTTAGAGTATATAAACTATTATGTAAGCATTAAAAGAAAATACTTTATTACTGATTTATCTGAAAATCTTATTGAGGATATTTTATAAAATTACGATAATTATTTTGAGTTATTAGTTCAGAAGTGCAATGTGAGTTCATATAAATGAGACGAAGATGAATTTTAACGATTTTTTATAAAACATTTTATAAGGTTGGGGGTATAAATAGCCCTCAAAACAGTAACCAAATATATTTAGTTAAAAAAAATTGCTACTTATAACTCCACGTCTTCTTTGTTTCCAGATCAAATGCTTGGAATAATACAGGAGCCTGCTGAGAAGCCAACTCAACACTAAGCAGCCAACTCAACACTAAGCAGCCAACTCAACACTGAGCAGCCAACTCAACACTGAGCAGCCAACTCAACACTAAGCAGCCAACTCAACACTAAGCAGCCAACTCAACACTAAGCAGCCAACTCAACACTAAGCAGCCAACTCAACACTGAGCAGCCAACTCAACACTAAGCAGCCAAATCAACACTAAGCAGCCAAATCAACACTAAGCAGCCAACTCAACACTGAGCAGCCAACTCAACACTAAGCAGCCAAATCAACACTAAGCAGCCAACTCAACACTAAGCAGCCAAATCAACACTAAGCAGCCAACTCAACACTAAGCAGCCAACTCAACACTGAGCATTGACCGGAAATGATTCAGGTCTGTGATGAAACAGGCCTTAGGGTTTACTTTTTAGGTAGAATGTTTGTTTAAAATATATTTGATGTTGTGGATTATTAATATTTTGCCAGCCTCCCTCAAAGTTACTTCAAATATATATTATTTGGTTTTATTTTAATAAATGCCGAGTATCTACAGAAACCCGTGTCTTCTGAGAGAGTTTATTCTGGGTCATGACCTTTCTCCCCCCAACCACAAACTAGATCCCAATCGTCCATTTCGGCGAAGTGAAAATTCCCACCCTCTCTTCAAACTCTGCCTGCATGCTCCATAAAACACGGGGCAATGTGCCCAAGTCCCCAAGTTTGGGCAGCATTCGTTTTAAAGTTCCGCATATACACGCCCATAAAAAATATAACAATACACGTTTGCGATAGGAGGATTTATATTTCAGAATTACATTAAGAATGGGTAAAAAATGTATGTGTGCAAGATATATGGGAATTTATTCCATTTAAACCTACTAGGTACTTGTTCAGGACATTTTAATATTAAATTAGAAACTAAAAGAATAAATTAAGGTTTTAAGTCCATAACTCTTAGCTGACTAAACTATTTTATTGAAAAATCAAATGGATAGGATATTTCAATAAGTGCTTAACAAACTAATTTATAATTTGACCGGAGCTTAGAAGAATATTGGAGTTCAAATCCCGGTCGAATGTACTGAGAGCGGTTTCTACTAAATTGTTTTCCACTTTCCCTTTACACAACTGTGGGTACACTTATTTTAAACTCAACCTTTCTCATACATCACACATGTCTTATAGTTCAATATTTCTTATTAATACCCACTCCAGGCAAATATAAATTAATATCTCTAAAATCCCCTTAATTCATCCGTTGTCCCCTTAACAGTGGGAAATTAGTCTCATGGCAATGAAAGAATATTATGTTAAATTTGGTTTGACTTTTACTAACTTACCTACCATACATATCATTTTTAATAATATAATATTTAACACCGTGTCTTACTACCCGTTCGGGTTATACGCTTTAAGTACTAATTACGTTAATGGATTAGGAATTGGGAAGGTTGAATTAGAGGAAGTGAACCCGCATTTGTGTGGAGGGGGAGTGGAAAACTATTTAGGAAAAACCACCCCCAGTTCACCCGACCGAGATTCGAACCTCGATCTCCCCGTCCTCAGCAGTCGAGCTCAACACGACAAGCGCGTTAGCCAACTACGCCACCGAGGCGGGTCATATCATTTTTGAATTTGTCACTGTCTATAAATTAATAATAATTTCAAAACCTCTCTTCTGTGGCCACATGGTTTAAGGTGCTACCCTCGAAGTGGACTAGACTGCTGAGGGTGGGGAGATCAAGGTTCAAATCTCGATCGAATGTACTGAGAGAGTGACTTTCCAGAATTGTTTTCCACTCTCCCTCCCCGCAAACGTAGGTACGCTTCCTATGAATATGAGCTTCCTAATCCCTAAAACCACTGGCGTAATCAGTGCATAAGTGTAGGCCTATAACCCGAATGTTAAATAAGACACAGTGCTTAAACAATTAAAATAAATTATGGTAATAAATCTTTAAATAATTAAGACTAAATTATTAGATGTTTATCTTCCTTCTAGAAGGTACTATTTCTAGAATTTAAAACATTGCGCTGTTTCTCTGTTTCTACAGACAAACAGATACACTCAAGGAATAGCATAACGCTGGAAACTTCTAGAAGAAATCTCTTTGCACCGGGTACGAATAAATTGTGTCCCAACTTTCAAATGGATGGGGCGTGTTGTTAAAGTGGGTGTGAAAACTAATGACTTTCTATAATACGAATCTTTAAATAAAGTAATCCTTATTTATTAATATTTAATTAACATAAACTAGCTAATCAACGACACCCTCGTGTCCCAACCCCCACATATGTGAATCCCAATACATGTCCCCTCACATGTTTACACTGAAGCCTAATCACTAACAACCCAAAGGGGAATCTTATAAAATGTATAATCAAATTATATTTGATAGCAATTTTTTGTCTAATGTTGACACATAAATAAACATAGCATTAAAAGTGTCTAACACAATTTCAACTATTTTCATTTGTCTATATTGGTTATATAAATCAAATGCTGATGGTTCCACAGGCTTGGGTGATATCCTCTCCCTCACTCCTCCCTCAATTGTGTTGACGCGCTATTCGCGTTTTCTCATTACGGCCGAAATTGGTTCTAGAAAGCCACTTGTCTGGGCGAGGAGACAGTGCAGTGGACATGCCAATATCGGGCCAGGCCTGCCTGCTCTTCCACTTGTCTCTTTGAGGTAAGTACACTCACACACAAATAACACTTCACATATACGGGGGAGAGATAAATTGAATCACAAATTTAAAGGGTATATAAATTACCCTAGTATCTTGCCAATAAGTGCTCTTAGTCCAAGCTACTCAACCTCTTTACTGTTATGTTATGTAATCAATTATTATTTTTTGGTTCGATGCCTATACTGTGTATCAGTGAGACAAACTACAGTAGGTTTGGCTAATTAGACATTGGATAATTTTAAAAACTAGATTATTCCAACCCACCATACTTCCCATTACATTTATATTCAAATCAATGGTAAGAAACGGCATTTAATTAGAATTTTAGAAACAAATATTGGGATGATTTGAAGCCTATTTGTACTCATTTCTATCCTAACCTAATAATCTTCACTAAACCACCTCGTATGTCGAGAAAGGCAAGTAAAGTTGGAGTTAGGTTGGCCTATTGACACACAGTAAAAGAGAAAGCCCCGGCGGCGAGCGGGTTGCCTAATATAGGGTGTGTGTTGTCTCGCCTTTCATCCATTCTCATTTAAGTCTGCAATTTTCGTATGATAATTTCTCCAAGTTTTTGTATTTTGTGTTTGAATTTTCTCGTGTTTTTATGGGTTTATTATATAGAATATATAAAATGTATGTGCTTTTATGTAGCAAATTTTGAGGCTATGGATTGATTGTTTAACAGCTGAGTAAATACTCATGAAAATGGTTAATTCGAATTTTAGATATTTATAATTTTCTTAGATATCCCCTGGACTTCAAATTTAAAAAAAAGTTCTATTGTATTTACAATAAGTAAACACTTAAAATACTCCGATGGTATACCTAATTGTTTAATGCATCGCTCTCGCAATAGACTGGACTGCAACCAGGAGATATCTAGGTTCGAATCTAGGTAGGTTATACTGTACTCTTCCTCCACAGAAATATGGGAAAAACCCTTAGTATAATTAAATATTGCTAATCTCTATCACATTAAAGTAATTAATACATATATTACCCACTACGGTGGCGACATGGCTTGAGGCTCTACTCTTACAGTAGACTATACTGAACATTACGGGGAGACAGAGGTTCTAAACTCACTCGAGTGTAGTGAGTTTATCAAATGTGGTTTTACATTCTTCCTTCCCGCAAATAAGGATACACTTCTTATAAATATAACCTTCCTCATACATAAAAGCACTATCGAAATTATTATATAAGCGTATAACCTGAACGGGTAGTAAGATGCAGTGTTAAAAAAACCACATAATATGTTATACTCCAAAAGTGAAATTGGCAATTTTATGATTTGGGAAATTTCCTGCCCATTCCGTGAACTGACTTCTTCGCTTATTTATTTCTCGGATTGGGCAAAAACTTAACCAGTTCATTAACTATATAGCTGCTAGAAGAAGAATATTACATAGTAACTCTAAATATAATTTCATAGTTATAGAAAATAGATTAAAACTAAATATAACAGCTTATTAATTATTACAACATCGTATTAATTAAAATAAAACTATACGTATAGTATTACACAAATTAATTAATATAATCATAATTAATATAAAACAAATAGGCCTACATTTAAGTATGAACTATGCTTTACATATCAATGCTATCTAGACTTAAGGTTTAAAAAACTAAAGTGGTTTGATTAATGTATGATGTATTCTATGAATTAGTAACATTTAAATTCATTTAATTATCACCAATATTTCTTAACATAAGCATGCATCATCACATCGTTGAAAATGGCGATGATATTATGAATTTGATTGTGTATACATTTTTACAGCCGATCATCAATTATTACTGCTATTGTATTAAATACACGGACAAAATGAAGAAGCCTGGTGGAGAGAAAAATAAATTTTTAATATAAAATCTGCTCTTCTGAAGTCAACAGAACTAATCCACACCCACTTCGGTGGCCGCATAGTCTAAGGCACTACTCTCACAGTAGAATACACTTCTGATAACGGGGAGATCAAGGTTCGAAACTCAGTTGGGTGTATTGAGGATGGTTTTCAAAATGGTTTTTCCCTCTCCCTCCACGCAAATGCGGACACACTTAATTTAAATAAAACCTTAATATTCCCTAAACTATTGGTGTAATTAGTAGACTAAATAAGCGTATAACACTAATGGGTAGTAAGACAGAATGCTAAAAAAAGCCTAATCCATAATAAAAAGTTTAATAGGCTTGTAGACGACAACTTATTGTAAGAATTGTCTTGAATATATAAATATTATGACTAGCTTTAATATGGTCATAATAAGTACAAGGTATAACATGGAGTTTATAGAATTAAAAATATTCTTATCCTCGAGAAAAAACCAAACGCTATCACTCGTCAAAAATCCTAAATCATTTTTCAAGATAAAATCAGGAGGCATTTGTAAAATATTTAGACAGGATGATTAAGCTGTCCATAGGTATATAATATCAGATGTGAAAAAAACACTATCATAATCAATAAAAAACAGAACTTTTAAAACATATGTTAATACTAATAATTAACAAAATGTAGAGGAAGTACGCCATGTATGGAAAAGTGCCTTAATATGGAATAGGATATAAAACTAAGGTTGGTAGTGTGAGGGAGATAGCTGGAATTTAAAGGGTGGCTAACCTGTAGTCTGGCATGTGAAGGTCAGTGATGTCAGCCGATATTCCTATGCTCTACACTTGTTTGTATTGTAAACGCTGACTAATCCTAGTACTATATTCATTATTTTGAATAGTCAAATAAATACAGCTTGTTACTAAGCTAGTTGTTTAAATATATACTAAATGGGCTATATAACAGTATATCATGAATGTTTCTAAGATAGACACAACGTGCGCTAGGCTAGCTCATATTTAAATATGGCAAGTGCCCTAAAATGGAATAGAATTTGTTTTGCGACGGGAAATTTTCCTATGACAAAAAAGGTGAAGAGTGGATCACACGTGTTGTGTGCGAGGAATGGGCACATGTGGAGTGATCAGGGGCTGAAGCAAGCTATTTTTTATGTGATTTTTGCAAATAACAGTTTCGTTGTATAGACTATTTAAAATAAGTTGTTTTTTTATTTTAGTTTAGTTTATCTATCAAACCCTTTTATATGTTATATTATAATACTGTTCAATTAATAAATAACGTTGACTGTTAACATAATCCATGTAAAATAATGAAGATCTTAGGTTTATAAAAAAATTTAGACATATCCCATATTTGGAACACTTTTTTTTCCCCTCCAAAAATGCTTTCTTTTACATTTTATTTTTTGTAAAATAATGTTTTATTTAATTCAAAAATAATAATTTATTTACTGTTAGTGGACTAAATAATAATGACATTATTGAATATCTCGTTGTTATATTAATTAAAATACATTTTTTACAAAGCAAAATGAAAGTGGTATTCCATATTTGGCGCACTTCCTCTAATTGTATCTTGTACAGGAATAAGGACCACGTTGTCTCACTCAAAGAGCGGAGCGCACTATTTCAATCTTATGACACAATTTTAAGTTTCATTAAATTTATTGTTAAAAATAAGATTAAAATAAATTATAAGAAACATTTTAAAATATTGAAAAGTAAGTAGTCGTAAGTAGGATATAAAGTGTCTACATTCGATTTGGTTGGCTGTTATGGAGATGGGTGATGAAACATTCATTTTTCAGACATTATAAAATTAGCAGTTCATTATTTAAACCAGCTTCAGCGGCAGAACGTTCCAAGGCGTCACTCCGTGTTGGACTGGCCTGCTGAAGAAGGGAAAGTTGGGGTTTGAATCCCAGTCGTGATCTACTGAGGGTTTTTACTTCCTAACTTGTTTTCCCACGCTCACAATATTTAATGTAATAATTTGTATAATCGTGCTTCACTGTTGTTTCCAGTAGGCCTGTATATAATTTCAACTCGAGCCTTTTAAACCAGACGTGTTTCACCCTGGATGTTGTTTACATGAAAGTAAGAATGGGGTCTTACGTCACAAATCGATCCCCCAAAGCACTGGCACACCCTTACATTGGGTCAGAAATACACCCACGATGATTCATCACATCTGTCCGAGATAGATAATATAGTAACATCCCCAAAGAGGAAAGTGGCTTTTGATAGAAGAGCATCTCATAACTGATCGGACCTCTTACCAACTTTGACAGAAACAGAATACGATCTCAGTGCGGAATGAATAAGAAACCCCCGATTGTAAGCAATGGTTGGTTTTTCGTAGGCTACTCTTTATTTCTGGATGTGTTTTTAGTGAGCCCTTTTGTTTGAGCCTGACGCACGGAAGAGTAAGTTGCCATAACTTGCTTATAGAAGGGGAGGAATGGCCTGAGTGTCTCCCCCCAGCATCAATCAACCCTCGCTACTAACACGAATAATACAATAGAAACAATGGATCACATCCATCAAGAAACATCACTGGGGGCTAAATCTGATGTAAGCAAATGAATAGTTTCCATCAGATATGCTCCCAAGAAGATCACTATCTAGAGTTTACGAGTAAGCTAAATATCAGTTACATTACGAGTTTTTTCAATAATACAATTCCAGACAGCTCTTATCTACCTCAGGGGTCTTGTGGTAAAGTGCTCATCTCAGGGCTCAATGTTTATGGGTTCGAACCCAGCCAAGATCGATGGATTATTCTTTAGCGAAAAAACTCCGTGGCACAACTTCCTTCGGAGAGGCAGTAAAGCTGTCGGTCCCATGTCGATTGGGGCATTTTAAATAACCCTGGTAGGTATGCGAAAATACCTTTCCTGCCAAAATTTGTAGGACCTTTCGATATTGCGCATAAAAATTCTCGTGTGTTGATATAATCAGTCAGTACCGAAAGTTCACGTTAGATAAAAAAAAACCAATGAAAACAATTTTTATTGGTTCATGTCTACAAGCCTTCAACAATACGATTTTTTTACATTTACGTATTTACAAAATATATATGATTTTTAGAGAATATTTTTGACATGCATCCAATATTACAGAGTAATTTGATAGTATGAGAGGTTTATATAGAGTTTGTTTGTTTATTTTGTTGTTGTGGCCATAATTTACTGATCTTCTTGCATCTTGGCATAGTCACAGAAATTGGTAAGAACAAATAACTTATAAGAACGTAAAGGGAAATGTACCCACATTGCAAGGAAGGAGAGTGGGAAAAAATTATAATCAGTGGTAGTTCGAAACACGATCTTTCCAGTAACTGATGATCCATTCAAAGGCCATGTGATCATAGATAAGGGCATTGCATGCTTAGCGTCAGTAAGCCGACTATCAGGAACATTGTGATTATAAAAAAAAGTACAACAAAGACATAAAAATATACCCCTTGGTTCATTAAGCCTCATAATATTTATTAACTGATTAAAGTAACATTATGTAAATATGTATCCTAGATTCATATTATTTAAGGATAAACTGCTAACTAATAATATATTGGTTGAAGTCATGGAATATATTCCAAGCGTTCTCTGGGTTCATAACATATTCGAGAATGGAGTTAAAAAAATAACAATGCAGTAAGTTTGGTACCTGACAGTTTCAAATTTACTATATCTACTTTATTACGTATTCATATATCAATTCATGTGATTGGCACCTGGCAGAAAGTATCATCTCTGATAAACAATGATAATAACACAGTTATGACATTAGTATGACATTAACATTTCAATTTGTTCAGTTTATACTTCTTCCTGTGTTGAAAACAATGTTGAGTGAAGACCTATTTGATATAAGCGCGGTCCAAAGCACTGGTACGTTTTGTAAAATGTGCTGAGCAGACTATGTCAATGTCTGACTTGGCTATTATAGTGCCATAGCAAGTTACAATAAGACCCCAGAAGGCTACAATATAGCCCCTTCCTGTAAATTTTGCCCATTCTACTTACGTTCTGACTCTTCTAAATTAAGTCTTGCCTCTTCTCGATAAAGATTGTCACGTTCTCGTGGCTTGGATTCAACACTCCCAATACAGTGATTTCTTCACAAGATGGCGTTCAGCGCATGTTAGTTATTATGCCGTCTACTGAGCATGCGCCAACCTTGGGTCAGCTCAAGTTTTGGACAGTCACAAATAGGGCTCCTGTTTGACTCAGTTCTGCGCACGAAGAGGAGCGTGTCTGTGCGGCAGAAGTACCCGGAGCCAGAACCATCTAGAAACATCGAGAAGACAGTAGAAGCTTCCTTACAGACACGTCATACCTTTACCCCTTCATTTCCCGGTTTAGTCATGTTCCAGCAATATATCGTGCTTAGCGAGAGGTCCAACCTTAGAAGAGACAACTTACAACTTTCAACGTCGGCCACGATATGAGCTTGAGGCTTGGGGCGGTAAACAGGGAGAAATGATAGCGACTGTTACTCTTCAAATTTATTTGTTCGACTAATCAACTTATTGAATTCTGTCCGCTTACAAAATTCATTTTCGGTCCTATGTTTCAGCTCATTGTAAACCGTTTAAAAATAGTAACTCAATAAAAGGAAGTGACTTTTTAGTATCAAAGTTTCTGGACTCTCGAAGTCCATATAATTATATTGTTCATGTTATATTACAATTTATTATTTGCGTGTCACTTAGAGAGTGTGACATTTTTTGTAAGAACAAATCTGGACTCATAAAGTACCTTGTGTTAATTGAAATGTAACTTAAATTTTATTTTTAGGAAAGTTTTCACGCCAACCATTAATAGGAAAGGAATATGTTTATATGACTTTTATGTAAATTTATTTGGTTCTGACAAACACATAGCAATTCTATCTTTGTCAAAGTAAATTGTAAACCTTTTCTTGTTTTGTTTTTTTATAAAATTAAATTGTTGTATGTTTTCAGTTATTATGGTGCTTTCTGATGTGAACACCCAATATTTTCAGTTAAACTTAGTTTAAAATTTGTCCTGTTAGAAAATCTTACAGTTTGGTTAAGTTATTTTAAAAACCATTAATACACATATATCATGTACTTATGTTACACATTAAAAATTACTGAAATTGTATAGTTAGTTAACAAAGAAATAGTACTCATATATCTCGATTATAATACTAGTTTCAACTAAGAGTACGTTACTAGAAAATCATAAAGTTTGTGATAGTCTGATGAATGTTACAAACAGGAAAGGACTGACCCTTGTTGTATACCATACTAATACATCACAACAATCTAGTAGAGAATGTGCTGGTCTTGAGATTGTTACAAATAGTAAATGACTGACCCTTGTTGTATACCATACTAATACATCACAACAATCTAGTAGAGAATGTGCTGGTCTTGAGATTGTTACAAATAGGAAATGACTGACCCCTGTTTCCTCCGAGGTTGCGAGACTTACTTCCACCCTCTTCATCCATCAATCAATCCAACCTTCAAGTGTCCTTCACAATTACACCTCATATTCCTCTTGTGTATTAGGTGCTAAACATAATTATAAAACACCCTCGTATGAAGTGATTGGCCAAGTGGGCTCGACTCTCAACAGACAGTCCGGAAGTCGATGACTAACAACACAATGGAGGATATTTTTATTTCTTCAACAAGATTTATCACACTGTCGCCATAAACATAAATTATATTTTTAATAAAATATATTATACCATAGCATAGTCAGAGTATATTAGGCTCACATTTTAAAAGAGTAGCTAAAATCAAGACGAAAAATAATAAAAAAGACTCAAAAGTATATAATTTAATTTAATTTATTAGTATATATTTAAATAACTTCCCTGGTAACTACGTCGTACAGTTAGTTAGACCCTGTTGTTCTCCTCAAACCAATCCAAAGAATCGATTATTTTTAACATAGTTACTGGTTCATTAATCAAACAGCCATCATCGTCAAAGGATCCTCTATCACAATAGACTGTAGTGCTGGTGATGGGCCTACTTATCCTCTCCTCTCTCACAATAGACTGTAGTGCTAGTGATGGGCCTAATAATCCTCTCCTCTCTCACAATAGACTGTAGGTCTGGTAATGGGCCTACTTATCCTCTCCTCTCTCACAATAGACTGTAGTGCTTGTGATGGGCCTATACCACAAGTAATGTACCTTATTATCCCATCCTCTCTCACAAAAGACTGTAGTGCTGGTGATGGGCCTATACCACAAGAAATGTACCTTCTTATCCCCTCCTCTCTCAAAATAGACTGTAGTGCTGGTAATGGGCCTACTTATCCTCTCCTCTCTCACAATAGACTGTAGGTCTGGTGATGGGCCTAATTATCCTCTCCTCTCTCACAATAGACTGTAGGTCTGGTGATGGGCCCATACCACAAGTAATGTACCTTATTATCCTCTCCTCTCTCACAATAGACTGTAGTGCTAGTGATGGGCCTAATTATCCTCTCCTCTCTCACAATAGACTGTAGTGCTTGTGATGGGCCTATACCACATGTAATGTACCTTATTATCCTCTCCTCTCTCACAATAGACTGTAGTGCTGGTGATGGGCCCACTTATCTTCTCCTCTCTCACAATAGACTGTAGTGCTGGTGATGCGCCTACTTATCCTCTCCTCTCTCACAATAGACTGTAGTGCTTGTGATGCGCCTATACCACATATAATGTACCTTCTTATCCCCTCCTCTCTCACAATAGACTGTAGTGCTAGTGATGGGCCTAATTATCCTCTCCTCTCTCACAATAGA
>CABEEJ010008914.1:0-21275 GCA_901482245.1 Timema douglasi
GCTGACGTCACCAAGACAGTCACTATAAGGGGCGTGGCTCAAAGTGACAGGTAATAAATCAGATAAAGCTGCCCACTTACTACTATAATATCTCTCCCTCTCGGTCATTTTCTATATTTTTTTATGTTGTTTATTGTTTTATGACCTCACAGTGTCATCGGGTCTAAAAACTCCAGTATTAAAACTAATATTGTGTTGGATTAACATGTATTACATTAAATCCACTACTCTGTAAAAGGGGGTGCACAAATCTATTTTCGTTCACCTGTCATTTTTGTCTTTTAGAGGGTGACCCATGCACTACCGTACGTGGAGAGAACGGGACATGCTCGCTGTTTAAAAGTTGCGCTTCAGCGTTGCAGGACTTCGAACAAGGACTCCAATCTTATCGGTGTGGATTCCAGGGCTTCGATGAAGTGGTATGCTGCAAGGATGGTTTGCCCAAACTTTCCAAGAGTGAAGAAGGTAATTAGCTCGCGTTCGTAATTGTAATATTTATTTGCTGAAGGATTTATTGATATGAACACCATTGAGGTATAAAGAAAGGTCCGATATTTACATAATTATTATAAAACCCCTAATGACAACACTACTTAATTCGATAAAAAAAATTACTTCTTTTACGAATTAAAACATTTTCAATATGTCTATGTAACTTGTACATGCAATTAAAAACATGTCTTTACTGAGGAAATCTTAGTAAAGAGCTTAACATAATTCCTGCAAGTTAAATTCCTAGGAAGTCTAAACAAACACAGTTTAATTTTTTCCTGACTTCTGTTATCCTACCTATTGAATTTGCCATTTAATTACCGAACACCAAAACACCAAGTTCCTAAATAGGCTACATCTTTAGATAAACTACAAACAAAACATATTATTCAATAAGGCCTATTAATACATAATGGCACTGTTAGAAAGGAATAAACAAAGTTAAAACAATGTCCCTCAAATTTATATAAGGTGGAATAGAGGAAAGTATATCAAATAAACCCTCATGTCAAACAAATTTGGGCGTATTAGCCCTCAACTCGCTTTCTAACTACAAAACCACATTTAAACTAAGTCTCTAGCAGCACCTGTATTAAGAAAATTTCCACTGTTCTTTAACAGCTTCTAAATTCGTGGCAAATTACTTTTAATTATTTTCATTTGTTTAGTATCCAAATCAAATAATTTTACGATTTTTTTGTTTAGTGGGAACCTTTTCTCTCGCCATTGTGTTCACGTTCAACATTCATCATTCACAATCCTGTAAGCTCCTTGGTTGAGGAAACATCTACACCGCATGGATCAAACATGTAGTACCGTTGAGCGCGAAACCATCAAGTGAGGGAAGTCCCCACTGTATCATATTCTGGTTTCAAGTGTCAAGGTCACAGAATAGTTGGTCGACAGTGTTTTAGAGCTCAAGCGCAAAGCTGATAATGAATGACCTTAGAACGTACACTTCGTTTACCCTGAACGGTAGCAATCTTAACTTGAAAAATTAAACTATGGTGTAGCTTATAAGATAGAGACATAGGGTCAAGTTCATAGACTGATTACGCCTCAATTTCAGTGCTACACTAAATATGGGACAAAACCTACCTGAACGCGATTGTAATGGGCCAGTTCCCATTATAAAACTGAATGATTCCATTTTGGTCTAAATTGGCTAATAGACTATCAACTTGGTGGTTAACTTGCCTTGTTGAAAGGGATATTGAACGTTACTGTTTCAAGTAGAAATTTGTGATTGTACGTTGCGATTTGGTCATTTTTAGAGGGTGGTTCATAAAGTAACCGTCGTTCTAGCTCCAGTTGTGCGTTGAGAGCCGCCATTGTCACATCTGCATGTTCTCTGATTCAGTAAGAGTCCAGCTGTGATAGTATGAACCTCGTTCTTTCGCGCATTCGCTTGGTATAACCTCAAAACATGAGCGCTGCGTTAAAAAAAATCCCGATAAGTCCGTGCTGTGTTAAAATTTCTTTCAGTGCAAAACGTTTAGACGTTATGAGTGAAGGTGTTGTGCGTCATTGGTTACGATTTTTTAAAAGTGTTAGAACAAACATTCATGATGAAGAGGGAAGTGGTAGGCCTTCTGTGCGAGTAATGATCTTGTCAAGAAAATTGACGAAAAAGTTCGTGAAAATCGAAGATTCGTCATCTCTGAACTTTTTAAACAATTCCCGAAAAATTTCTCGTCTGGTTTTGTACGAGGCTGTCCCCGATAAATTATGCCACCGAAAATGCTGTGCTCGGTGGGTACCAAAATTGCTTACAGAGGTCCACAAAACCAAACGAATGGGCTCTGTCTTAGACTTCCTTTCACGCTACGACGTGGAAGGAGAAGGTTTTGTTGAAGAGAATTGTGACTGGTGATGAAACTTGGGTAGCGTACGTAAACGCCGAAACGAAACAACAATTGATGGCTTGGCTTGGTGCCATACCAATTCGCTTGCAAGCCGACGAAAGCCAGCCAAACTTTTTCATCGAGGAAGGTTATGGCTACGGTTTTTTGGGATTGCTAGGAAGTTTCACTGGTTGAATTTATGGAACGGGGTATGATGATCACTTCAGATGTATCTTGTAGAACTTTGAAGAAACTTAACGAGCCATTCAAAACAAACGTCGCGGTATGCTGACATTCGATGTTGTGTTTTTTGCATGACAACGCTCTTTCTCACAGTGCTCGAAAAACTCAAGAGCTTTTAAAACAATTCAAATGGGACGTTTTTTTATCATCCTCCTTACAACCCCGACTTGGCGCCAAGTGATTTTCATCTATTCACTCACATGAAGAAGTGGCTTGCGTCACAGCACTTTGATGATGACGACGAACTTTAAAATGCCGTGGAAGATTGGCTACGTGCCCTGGCGGCTGAATTTTATGAAGAAGGAATTTGTAAACTAGTGAAACGCTATAACAAATGCTTAAATTTAAATTGTGACTATGTTGAAAAATAGTAAAAAACTGTAGTTCCAATATGTATATAATAACATATTTTTTCTTTGCAAGTTTTTTATTTATAGCCAAACGTAGGTTACTTTTCAAACCGCCCTCGTATTTGTTTTATTATTGTCTGTGCAATTACTGTTAATTGGTTATGAGCAAAATACCAAATATTAACATTTTTATTGATTCTTTTTATATATTTAGAGAACTACCCGAGCTGTGGAAAGTCAAGTCGTAAATTTTTAAAGATCTAAACAAAGAGATGAACACGTGGCCAAAACTTTTAGATGCTTACAAACATATTGGGCCAAATGCGGATGTTGACAGTCTTAAGAAAAGACTCACAAATATAATAAAATGTTACCGGAGGGAACTGAAAAAGGTCGAACAAAGCCAAAGGTCCGGAGCCGAAGAGGATTATGTGCCAAGTTTATGGTATTTTGAAGAATTAGATTTTCTACATGACCAGGACGTTCAAATTCTTGTAGTATCAACAATAGACCTTGAGCAGGATGAAGTTGGAGTTGATCACGCAGAAGTATGTAGTAAGTTATTTCTTTTTAGCGCTTTTAAATGCTTTCATTTAACTTACCTTATATGTCCGTGAAGATTTTATTTTGGTAACAATATTTTATTTACACGCACAATGACATTCCAAGTGACAATACATTTTTTTCCTAAATACCTACTTGTAATTGTTCTAGGAAGCTAGCGAAAATACTCTTGTCGCTCCTACTTCGTATTCCTGCTCACACATACGGAAGAAAACCGCGAGACATATGGCAGGAATAAATAACTTATTGAAGGAAGCATTGGGGCAACTCATCAAGAAAGAGACAAAAAATAAGGATGACGCAAGTGTTTCCGCTGAAAGTTGTGCCACTTCATACGGGAAACTGTCCCCAACTCGGCAAATTTACGCCAAGAAGGCCATAGAAGAAATTCTAGTCTTGGGACAACTCGACTTACTATTCCTCCACTCTGTCGATAGCCCTTCCTCAACTCCCCTCCCATTGCACTATTTACCCCTTCAGGCGTCAAGATCCTCAACACCTTTTTCCCAACAGTCCCTTACTTCCCCAGCATATGTATTCGTAAATGAGTTTGATTTGGTATTTTTTATTTGAAAGGTATAATAATTATATTATTATTAATGGAATAACACTTATCATCTGTATTAACAATGTAAGTGTATAAAGTGGTTAGAGTAATTATGGCTGCCTTTTCGGGACTCATATTTATAACATTAAAGAGAAGACGAAATCCTGAGGCAAGTATGCCAAAGTATTCTCAACAATTCGCCTTGCTCTGGATAGTCTGTAATTGAATATTACTTAATCGTTTGAAAGGTTATCAATTATATGCCACTTTTAAATCTTTATGTTTTATTTATCGTGTCACCGTTCAGTTCTCATCTACACGGATTCCATGAGCGTTCTGTTGGCATTTTCCACTCTTTACTCCTGGAATACCCTCATGCAGATGGTACATGAGCAAATTTAAAAAATATATTCAATAAGCTCCCGGCTCGCCTTTTGCTGGATTCCTGGTCACGCTGCCCTTTCAGGAAATGAACTGGTGGACCAGGTAGGCAAAGAGGAGGTTCATCTCCCTCCTGAGGCGAATTTGGGTCTCATGTTTTTAGACCTGAAGGTCTATGTTTGGCGTGGGGTCTTACGCACTTGGCACGAGCAGTGGGTCTCAACCCCTGCTCAGAACAAGCTGCGGTCCATCAGGGACGCTGTGTCGCGGTGGCCCTCTTTTAGACGAAAGTCTAGAAGAGAGGAGGTTTTCGTGACAAGGATTCGCGTCGGACACACATCATTGACCCATGGATTTTTATTGAGAAAGGATCCACCTTCAGTGTGTGAGTTTTGCGACGCTCCTCTTAGTGTGTATCACATTTTGGTGGAGTGTCGTGAATATGCCTCTATACGCCTGGCCCTTGATTTTAAAGGTGACCTACGTTTTTTATTAGGTGATAGTGCGGATGGAGTTATTTGTTTACTTCGTTTTATACGCCAGGCGGATCTTTTTAATGCCATTTTAGTCCTTTTTATAAAGTGGCTCATTTGAATTTTTTTCTCATATCGAGATTATTTTTAACATTTTTACTGTTCTGTAATGTGTTGTCTTGTCTTCTTAACACGTCCCTAAGTATGCTTTAACATGTTTGTTTTGTATTTTTAACATATTATTTTAACATGTCTCGTCATATCAACGTGTTATATTTTAATGTTGGTTTTGTATTTTTAACGTAGTGTATACACCTGTGGTTTTATTTTAGCAGTTTTATCACTTCTTTTATACTAATAGTCCATTTTAGCGCTACTATTGAATGTCCAAAATGAGCACTTTTTCATATTTAGACAATGCTTTTAACTGATAAACAAATTTTAATATTGTAAATAATGTTTTTAATTTATGTTTCCACCTGTTTATTATAACAGGTGGACTATGTGATGTTTCTCCCATATGGGGATTTTACTATGTTATTTTATTGCTAAAGGCCCTAATGACCTCATTGTGTCGACGGGCCTATAAACCCTACTACTACTACTAATAATAATAATAATAATAATAATAATAATTCATCTGCTGGAAGGGATTAAAAAAATATTCTGCCATTAACACTGTCTTGCTGATCCATCAAGCTCAAAATAAAATAGAAAATAGAACTTTGGGATGTAGCATATTGGTGGATAATCGGATGAAGACTACTTGTTTCGAGGACATTGCCCCACTTAATCTATATTTAACACTAAAAAACCTCTTGAATAAAAATGTGTTGACACTATTTGTATGTTCTGTCCCAAGATGCTACTCCGTTATCCAAATAAATTGCTCACATGGCTTATCTGTAACTTAATTTCCCAAATGTATTTGTGTATATATTTCCAGCCTGTCTCAATTACGCCAAAGAGTTACCTTTGCGTGTGACTCTTGACATCGTGGGTGGAAGCGAGGCCAATATTGGGGAATTCCCCCACATGGTGAGTTCATTTAGTGCAAGTCATTGTCAAAACACTCCAATGATTTTGATTCCGCATCGTTTGTCACATACGCTAATGCGTCAATATAAATTAATTTAATTGCCGTTGGTTGAGAAGTTGGGGTTCGAATACCAGCAGAGCGTACTGAGGGTGTTTTTTATTTTAAATTTTTTCTCCACTTCCACCACGCAAATTCTGGTATATTTACTCTATATTCTATCTTTCTTAGTGTATAAATGAGAATAGCCTTGACGGACATATTGTTCAGTTTATATAAGTTTTGAATTTCATTAAATTATGGCAATATAATTTTTCTAAAACGATATTACTTTATTAATATTATTTTATGTTTTGAAGGTGGGGGAGAATGGATAGCTTGAGTTTAGGTCCATATTTTTAAAGTCTCTATAATTTTAAGGTTTGCGTAACAAAATTTTGATCAAAATAAATAAAATATTATGTCATTTGATACGTTAAATCAAATTTCATTCACGACTATTTCACAAGTAATTCTAATTTGGGGACTTCTGTAGGATTTGCTTTTAAGTTTTATGTTGGGCCTGCCCTGTGAAGCTAGTGTATTTATTCAGGAATCTTAGGCCGGCCCTATACGTTTAACTGCGCAAAAATAAATGCACAGTTATATCGATCAGGTCCGAGTTTGTTCAGGCCATACCTTAGACCATAGCTACTCAACTTTTGTGAGACCGCGGCCCCTTTTTTACATGACGAGGTCCCAGTTCCAACACATTTACGAAGAATGACAACTTGTCAGTGAAATACTTCATATCTCATACACACGCAAATTATGTAATTTAAGATTTAAAAATGTATAGAGCTCTCAATTCTAAACTCGAGTTTCAACATTAATTAACATTTTGAATTTACAAACGTAGCACTTTAACACAGCCATTTTAAATTATTGAAAAATTTAACGGAGTTTTTTGAAAATTTTAGTTAGCATATTAACTCTGGGATTAATTGAAATGACAGCCAAACGGAGACAATCAAAAATTTTCAGACGGTTCCTTTGTTTGGTTTTAAGCACAGCCATTGTAGAAAATGCAGTTTCACAACATATAGTGGAAAAACAAAGAAGAAATCTCATAGCTATATCATTTATATTTGGCTATTCTTCATTCCTGTTTGAGAGATATCTTAGGACTACTGGCATATATTTTTTTCTTTCAGGATGCTCGTTCCAGAGTTTTCGCTACGATCGTGTTTCTAACAGAAGACGTGTCTAAATGTGGAACTTAATTTTCTTTCTCGGTCTTTGCAGACACCTTGCTACAGCTTTGGGATCTTTTGAGGAGAGAAAAACTGTGTTAAGATCAGGATTTTCTTCATTTTCACTTGATTGTTCTGGTGTACCGGCTTCTCCATCAGATGGAGCAGTTTGATTAGATATGTCTAGGTCAAACCCTGTCACTGACTGCAAGTCTAGAAAACCGTCATACCCCTGGTTTCTAAAATGCAGATGTTTTATTCTTCACCGTAAATGAAGACAAGTAAGCCACATTTGCTAGAGATGCCAGATCATGTATAGTGCCGGTTTTCCAGGTTTAGTGTTCATTCAATCTTTTTGTACCACACGTGGTTTTCCTTTGAATGGCACCATCACACTAACAACTAATGGCTGGAGTCGATATGTAAAATGGGGTGGAAATGTTACCAAAACAATTCCTTTGTATTTTGCAAACAAAATATCATCAAGAGTCAATTACTTTTATGGTAGTCCATTTGCAAATGGATTCTGTCATCTTTGCTTCACCAATCATGTTTCTTAACATTTTATAGATAAAGGCACAATCATTAATGAACTCTTTGTACTGTTGACCAAACCCAGATTGCCTGTAGGTTCAACAAACATCATGCTGTCATTTAATCATGCTCTGGGACACAAAAACTGGAGGTACAACATTACCAACTTAATTTACTAGCTTGCAGACTGTTATTATAGTTTCTCGTTCAGCTGAGACTGCCTGTCCCACTTGCCGTGCACCAAGCTGAGTGACAACGTTTGGAGTTTGCACAACTTTTGCAACACCCGTTTCATCTACATTGTATATGCTATCCCCTGAGAACTCTCCAGATTGCAGAGCTCTTTCCTAATTATCAAAAAACTTCGTTACATTGGTTTTGTTGAACGCTGTAGCTCTTGACAGGCTGGTGTTCTCAAGTTTTCTCAATGTATGAAGATTGTCATGTCGCTTCATGAATCCCTGAACCCAGTAAATCCCAGTAATTATGTTACTATCTATGCTTCGGGATAATTTCAGGCTAATCGAAGAACATAATCATATTATCTTATATATAAAATTCTCGTGTCACAATGTTCGTTCCCGTACTCCTCCGAAACGGCTTGACCGATTCTCATGAAATTTTGTGAGCATATTGAGTAGGTCTGAGAATCGGCCAACATCTATTTTTCATACCCCTTAGTGATAAGGGTTGTCCACCCTTAACATTTTTCTATAAATGCCTATTTCACGCATATACCACATTCTTACACACTTACAATAGGTAAGCTATTTTTTGTCTACACTAGAAATTACTTAAAAATTATTTATATGGCAAAACAACGTTTGCCGGGTCAGCTAGTATTTTATATATATTTGTGTAAGTCATGCCATAATTAATCTTAGAACATTCATTAATGTAATCAACTAATTGGGACTCTTGCTTCTCGGTGAACACTTTAGACTGGTGTATCGTGAACCATATTTTAAACTTATATCATCGCTATTCTTAAATTTCTACACTTGTTAAAATAATGCTTTGTGAGTCATTTTATACTTCGAATCTGCAGCTCTTAATGAGAGTTTTCCTTCATTGACAGCCTTTACTGTTTACTGAATAATTTCATTATATATTTCAGGCTTGTTTTCTTTCCTTTATTTATGTCCGAAACATTTCTATGCTCTATAAAACAAATATATAATAAATAACTTTGTGCTATAACATTTAAAAAATATTTTTTACAATTTTGTTACATTAATGTAGCGGGGCAGTTTTGAACACTGTTAAAATGTTCCCCCAAGGATCTGTTTAATAATGCCCCACATAACACTACCAAGTACAAATTTCATTATAAGAAACAAGAAGGAAAATTAGGCTTTAATATTACATTATTAAATTCACCTCTGAAACTTTTACGTTGTCAGAGTATCCTTATGGAATTAGAAAATAAAAAATACTTTCTATTGCACTTTAACACAAGTTCATCCTTTTAGTTTACACCAAACTATGAAATGGAAGAAAAATGGAAACCATGTAATCAGAAGAGCTGCCATATGCTCTCATTATTTGAAACTTCATGAAAATTATACATTGAGGTGGTGAACTCAAACTTTTCAGATGTGGTCCCTGGTCCCCAATATAATTAATGAGATTGCTAACAGTAAAAATAATGTTTGTTATGTTATATATATTATAAACAATTATTTGCAATAAACTAGTGTATTTATTTATTTCGTAAATACCCGTTCTTAGTTTGTAAGTCGTGTTTCATATATTTGGTTTAAAATTAATATTCAAACTATGATTGTAAATCAAGCATAGCTATTTTAATGTGTGTGTGATTGGTGTGCTTAACTCTGAAAAGAAACTTCAGAACTAGTTAATATCATTGTTGTTGTCAAAAAACTAAATTTGTCCATTAAAATTGTTTTTAAATGTTTTCTCTCCTCCGAATGTTGGCGCATTTTATCTATATAACTCTCTTATACTTATATATTAAATTAGGTTAGGTTTTATTAAATATATCAACAAGAATAAAGTACAGTATAAGTCCAAGTAAATTAAAAGATGCACACATGTATTTTATTCTAAATGTTTCCCCCCTGTTATATATAGGTCGCTTTAGGTTATCTGTCAGATAAAAGTCCACGCATTTCATGGCTCTGTGGTGGAACCCTCATCACTGACAGATATATACTCACAGCTGCTCACTGTATTACTGCCACAACAAAGTAAGTACAAGTGCAAGATATTGTCTCAATGTGAGCCAGATTATTGCTATCAAGGCTACATTTTCCTATCAATAGACTACCCATACTCTAATTATCTAATCGTGTATATTTTTTGAGCCCGCCTACTAATGTGGCACGTATGGCCCTCTGGGTTGTTTAACATGCTAGCAGGGGTAGATTTCATGATCTCACTATCAACAAGAGGAAACCAGTAAACACGTGTGAAACTTTCGCACAGTCAACCTTCCCCTCCCAAAAAAAATAAATGTCATCTTTTGTTGGGTTGTAGAAATTTAATATTCAGTGAAGTGTATACACAAAATAGCAAAGAGAGTTTATTAATGAAAACGTATTTACAATTTACAATACCTCTTTGTATAAAATATTTAATGTCAGAAAGCAATCATCTTGAATTTTGTGTTGTTATTTTCTGTAATTGATACAACAATATTGTTAGATTTAGTGACTCTTGAAAAGGCTACATAGCGTTTTCTATGATTAAATACAACATTTGGCAAGCACAATCCGGCTCTTTGAAGTGTCTGTCCCTTGAGACTTATCGATAGTCATTGCAAAGGCATCAACTAATACGTATATAGGTTTTTCTTATAACTTAAATTTTAACAAACAGCGTGTTCTGACGTAAACTGAGTATGCTCTGTCAGAAGTCGGTAAAAAATCCTATACACTGATATAGTATTCCTCGCTGTAGGCTTTGTATTATTCGAGAAAAGGGGATGTTGATGTAGGATTTTTTCATTATGTCCTAATAATAAGTAACTCCTCACCGAATCTGTGACATCGCGAATCCTTTAAACCTAATTTGAGACCCGAGCGCAGTACATGGCCGGTTGGGATTCGGATGCAATCGGTTTTCGACACATATTGGATAGTCCTGCCAAAGGCTATCCCCATATCCCCAGGTTGAGTTTCTCCCTGGAGGATACGCCTACCTCATTGCCATTTTGATCTTGCCAAGTTCCCTAAAGCGTCCACCCCACATGTTATATATGAGAGTACCTTTAACAAGCTCCTCTCAGCTCGCTTTCAGGGCTTACAGCACATCTGGTTTTAATTTGTTTGAGCGAGAAAATTAATTAATCAGTGTGTGCGTAAGTAGATATGAGATCCTACCTGATGCTGAAGATCCGGTGATGTAACCCAAGTAGGCCTACCTGGGGTTGTGATGTGATGATCTCGGTGCTTCTGATCAGACGCACATTTACCAGTTAGGCTGAGTAAGGGGTTATTTAATTTAACGAAAGAGAGCGCAAAATACGAAAAGAGACAGAGAAATTGAGCCGCGTTGGTGATGCACGTCCACCTTTGAGGAAAACACTTTTCGGACTAAGAAACGCGCGTAAAAATACAAGAGAGCAATAGTACCACCCTTACAAAACATAATTGATGAAAGAAAAGGCGGTAAACAGAAAAATGTGATAATTACATAAATTAATAATGAATGAATATAAGAAATATTTTATCAAGTAAACAATAATGAAATTGATATTAAAATAATAAAATATAAAGAAATAAATACTAAACAACATCTATATGAATGGTCCAAATTGTGAGCCTCCGTGAGATGCGCTTTTGTTGTGGAGGGAAACAATTTTAAATTTAGTTTACCTGGTGAATCCAGTGTTTTTACGGCAGAACTATTCGTAATTTTTTTAATCTTTATATTTTGTATATTGTAATTGTCACTGTTCTGTTCCCGTTTGAACGTATTCCATGAGTATTCTGTTGGCATTGTCCACTCTTTACTCCGGGAATCCCCTCGTACAGATGATACGCGAGCAAAATTTAAAAATTTATTTATTTCGCCTTCTGCTGTATTCTTGGTCATTAAGGTTTATCAGGAAATGAACTTTCGGATCAGGCAGGCAAGGAGGCGGCTCATCTGCATCTTGAGGCGAGTTTGGTTTGTCATGTTTTTAGATCTAAAGGGCCATGTTCGGCGTGGGGTCTTACGCACCTGGCACGAGCAGTGGGTCTCGACCCCTGCTCAGAACAAGCTGCGGCCCATCGGGGACGGTGTGTCGTGGTGGCCCTCTTCTATTAGAAAGTCTAGAAGAGAGGAGGTCATTGTGACAAGGCTCCGCATGAACACACATAATTGACCCATGAGTTTTTATTAAGAGGGGATCCACCTCCAGTGTATGAGTTTTGCGATGCTCCCCTTAGTGTGTACCACATTTTGGTGGAGTGTCTCAAATATGCCCATATTCGCCTTTTTCTTGACTTTAAATTCATCCGCCTCGGTGGCGTAGTTGGCTGACGCGCTTGTCGTGTTGAGCTCGACTGCTGAGGACGGGGAGATCGAGGTTCGAATCTCGCTCGGGTGAACTGGGGTGGTTTTCCACTCTCCCTCCATGCAAATGTGGGTTCACTTCCTCTAATTCAACCTTCCCAATTCCTAATCCATTAGACTAATTAGTACTTAAAGCGTATAACCCGAACGAGTAGTAAGACGCGGTGCTAAATATTAATATTCTTGATTTTAAAGGTGACCCACGATTTTTATTACGCAGTAGTGTGGATGGAGTCAAATTTTTATTCTGTTCCGACAGGGGAATTACTTATGATGACACTTCCCAATAGAGATCTTACAATTTTTTAATTCGTTTATGGCCCTAATTAACTCTTTGTGTCGACCGGCCTCTAAATTACAATAATAATATGTTGTTAATTTGATTAAATTAACGGGTTAATGAGTTCAATGTTTCGAGGCGTCTATAAACCTCACTAATAGTTACACAAATTAAAATCCAAATGGATAAAATCTTAACCTAAAATTTTATTTGATGTATTTATTTCTAGACATGTCTCATGCTGAATTAATTTGAAAGCATAGCCTGTGGTTTTGAATTAAAAACCTATTCCTCTTGTTCACTTTTTAAGGAAGCTCACACGTGTGCATCTTGGTGGGGTGGATCTGAGAAAAAGTGATGATAACTCAGAGGATCGCTCCATTGAAAGAATAATCATACATCCCTATTATCGGGATCACTATAATGATATCGCGATTGTGAAACTAGCCCTTCCCGTCAAGTTCACCAACAACATCCTTCCCGCCTGCCTCTACACGAAGAAGGACGTGCCCCAGACAGAATTCATCGTAACAGGATGGGGGGCTACGAATCAGTTTGGTGAGTCCGAAAAAACTTATTCAACAAGAGAAATAAATTTCAAACAAACCTGATTATATTGTTATTTAAAATATTACTGAACCCTTAAATCTCCTTATCTTACGTTGTTTACTTATTACAAGCATCTATACCCATGTTTATAAATTATTGCTCTCAAGTCAACCCGCATTTATTTCCCTTACGAGTAAAAGTTAAAGAGTTTATAATGGTATCACAGAAATAAATACCGATTTTAACTGAGCTGTGTCTGTGGTTCCCGTAACTCCTCCAAGAGTTCTGTACAGAAACAAATTCTTCTCTCCTGGCCTCACGCTGTTTAGGCAATCCGCCGTGCGGTCTTTTTTTAGTCCGTGGCTGGTCGTGCTAGAATGTTCTGTCGATGCCTTTTTAAACTAAATAATTTATTAAAAAGTAAAAAGCGACAACGAGACAGGAGAGCGGCCATATTTTATACCACCATTCCAATTCGCCACAACAAAATACATTCACGATATCTGAAACAACCGATATATCGATCGTTTTAAAATATCAAGGAACCGAGGAAATGCAAAGACGCACACAAACATACAGATTAAATTTAACATAATAAGTAATAATAATTATTATATTAAAGAATATTATTGAAAATAATATGAATAGTGAAAATAAAAATAAAATAAAAAGCTAAGAGTGAAATAAAGTGTTTTAAACTCGCGCACGCCTCGGCAACATGATGATTACACACTTATTATTTGGATTGTTAATTAAGTACAGACCTATGCTGTTCAGCTCTAAATGTGTTTAAGTTGCCCATCTGACGAAGTGTATTGATGTACGCTCGACGACTTTGATCCCTTAGGATAACTATTCTCCCGTCCCGTGTCCAGCATTGCCGAATTCCATATTTATCCCTCGCTACCTTGAGGATTTGCTGTCTCTTGGACGTGAGTGACTCCGTTATCAGAATGGAGGTGCTCTTAAGGGCTTTCTTAGCGCTGAAAACAATCGAACGTTTTTGGCAGCTTGTGAATTTAATTATAATAGGCCTTATACCCTCCACCAGAGCCTCCGCGGATGTTCTCTTCGGTTTGCTTATTCGGTGACATCTGTCGACATCACGAGCTTCAATCTTGACATTAAGTCGTGTCTCAAACATCCTTAAAACTTCGGTCCTAACCTGGTTTTTCTGGCATTTCGTGGACGAGCAAACAGTTTCTTCGGCTGTATTCTTCAAGATCGTCGAGTTTATCCTCTTGTTTAGCTCTGAGAAATCATTTCTCAAGTGATCAATTTCCTTTTTAAAATCACTTTTAAATTTCTCAATCTCAGAAATAATCCACTAGCTTCCTGAGTCGACCCAATAGTTTCAGTCACTCCACTATTTACCCGGGACTCAAGGCTGTGAATAGTAGCATTGACACTTGCTTCGAACTTCTCAAATCTTTCGAGTACACTTTTCACAGTTGGCAATATTTGCACATGAAACAGAGGTAATACACGAACGATAAAATAAAGTCGTTAGAACTTTATTAAAGCTGTAATTAAATGATATAAACAACACTTGGCAGACGTAATTACCTAAGGTGGCATGAAATATAACTACAATAGGTAATTATGACTAATAATGAATTCAGCTGTGATATTTTTGCCGGAGCCGCTACAGACACGTTCTAGGGTAAAGGGCCCTATTATGAGACACTTTTTGTTGGAGTCATTTTTTTACCTTTAAATGGAGAAATTTTTCTGCACCATTTATTCCAGAGAAGCATACATTATCTGGCTAACATTATCCAATTTGAAATTTTTTCTATGTTTAATACAACTCGAGGAATTTTTTTAAAATTCAAAACTGGCATATGAATGATTTCGGAAAAGGTGTTCCTAATATAAGACACATAGGGATCCAAATATGAGAACCATCTTATATTACAGTAACTTAGTTTTTGAAATCGGAATACCTTAATATTTTCAAAATAAAAGGTTTCCTACACAAGTTCTTAAAATGAGTGTTTATTTGAACAAAATTGTAAGTAAGGAAACACATGAGAAATTAAGCACACTTGAAGAGTGGTATCTTAATTGAAATCTATTCCGAGCAATGAATTTTTTTCTCTTCACAAAACAAGGATGAAATATTGCAACAGTAATTGAAAGGATTGTTCAAATGTCATGACATGGGCCACACAAGAAAATGGAATCTCGCTTGTCATTGCATTCCTCATGACACCACTGAAAACACTGTGCACATTTTCTCAATTTTCCCCCACCACGGTCCGTTGAAAACAAACCACTGCACAGTACGCACCCAGCATCACATTCATCCATTTCTTTAGAATCATCAGAACTGAGGTCCGAGTCAGAATCATGTAGGGGTGGCTCTTCGTCATCTTCAGTGCTTGACTCACTGGGTGGGGATGGAGCTTGTTTAGGTCACCTCTTCTTTGTTTGTTTGATACTTATTTTGGCTTTCTTCTTAGAAATTGAAGCTTCAGAGGAAAACACGGAAACTGTTTTGGTTTTAGATGTTGAAACTGCAGAGATGTTGCAGGCTTGGAGTTAGGGCCAGTGATTTTCTTTCCTGTTTTATCAAGCTTCTTCTTCTTCTGGTTTTCCGCCTTTTCTGCTGCTTTCTCCATTAAAGTATTTTTATAACGGGAGGTGGTAACTCAGCAGCAGAACCTGAACGAGATGAAGTTCCTGATGAATTTGGTTTAGAAGGTACTGGGGAAATATCAGATGGTTCGATGAGAGGGTTTCCTGGATTCGATCCACTATTTGGAGACCCAGTACCTTGTGCAGGAACATGTGGATCAGGCATATCCTCTGACTCATCATCAGGCACAAAGTCAATATCCACAAACACATTTAATTCTGGTGCATGGAACAAGTCCAATTCTTCGGAAGGCTTTTTCTGCGACAGCCATGGTAGCCTAATATGGCGTCCTTACAACAACAGTTTGTTGTGGTTACCCAAACTATTCCTATTGGTGCGTTATGGCAACCAAAATGGTCCAAGCTGATATTCCCTTTGTGACCCACCTGAGGTAAATTTCTGTTCGCTCTTAGTGAATCTTTAAAGTTGTGTTACACTTGAAAACTTTATCGGTAAATATTTGAGGTCATGGGTTGATTCACACTTGGTTCACCCCGAGAGTAATTAGTCTTTCTATGATAAACAATACAAAGGATGTATCTTATAGCTATACAATAGTGAGCCATGTAATTAATACACGCTTGCTACCTTTTAAGGTAAACGGAGGGTTCGTGACCCTTATTTTAGTAAAAGCCGCTCCCTTAACTTACCTATTCAGAGCTAAAGGAAACTCAAATATAATTTTAATTCATAAAAAAAATGTATTGACCGCCTCTGTGGTGTAGTGGTCAGAGTTTCTGGCCAGAAATCCCGGGTTTGATGTACGGCAATTCTGTATTTTTCTGTGAAGCGGTACGGGGTCTACTCATCCTTTTGAATACAAATGAGGAGCTAAGAGAATGTAAAAGATGCGGCTTCGGTCTAGTAAACTGATATTAACGGCTGGAGGGTTAGTTGCGCTGACCATATGACCCCATCTCATTGTTTTGTTTCCAAAATAAAAATTACCGTTCCACATAGACTGCTTGCTATTATCGATCAGTGTTGACCATCTCGTTAGTGTTAGTGCTATCGAGTTTATATTTTCACATTATATAGTATAAAATGTACTGGTTCTTCTTTATGGCTAGTAGAAGTTAGGATATCTATTAAACGTTTATACGGGCTGTATTTTCTTTTCTTTAGTTAACATCCTGTCCCAGTAAATGTTGTCATTAATTTGTATAATCCGTCTTTGTAGAATTTGATTCAAGAATAAATTTTCCTTCTTTATTTACCTGTCAGGTTGGTTATAGATGAAAGAATTTGAGGACGGCCACGAAAGTTTGAAATAGAGGACTGATTGATTGATTGACTGCAAGCTATTGGATTTATTACGGAACATATCCTCTATAATTAAGTGACATATCTGACATATCTGACATAGGATCAGGATTTACTTTGGGTCATCGGATGTCTGAGTGGATGGAAGTCTGATAAGTCCTGCCCAAAAGTTTTGGGTTGTGTCTCGCACATAATTTCTATCCTCCACTATTATTATACAAATAACACAAGCTACACACTCAAGTTTGCTGTCTATATTCCGAATGCCTAGGTATTCTCTCAAGAGATCACACTTCCCCATATACGCCATAATTGGAGCTGCCTCACATTTCCGTCGTGTATTACGGCTGATACTGCGGTTCCAACAAATGCTCATCCGTCGTCAGATATTTAAACTAGCGCTGTGAATTAGTGCCGGTTGGGTTGTAAATTGCTCGTATTACTGTCAGATGACAGTGGTCCCAGACATCCATTCACAAATAACTTTACAGCAGAAATAAACTACATTTAAATAAATAGGTAATAATTTGAGAGCGCTACAACAACACCTTCTAGATTGTGTTGGTCATGTAATTAGGAACTTCCTGGAAGGATTGAAGTGGTTGAATGGATGGAAATATTTTCTTGTTATTAGTTTGGGTGTGGGGTAGAGAGTCGTTTCACTTACTTTCTTTGTCAAAGAATGCCTTTCTATCACAGCATTCCTTTCTCGGTTAGTCTAGAGCTTTCATTAACAAAGTAAGCTGGGGCTACCGACGATGTTGTCATTTATTTAAACAACTCTGTGGATACTAATTAACGTCGAGTGGCTTTATTACTGGCTCCATTTAATCGTTTATTAAAATCAGGAACTTCTGTTGAACTATTTAAAACAACAATCGGTTGATGAATATTTACTATTGGTAATTATGCTGACACTTTGTTTTTTTACTAGATACTAATCAATCAAATGTGTAAATATGTATTTAAACACAAATTATTAATAATAATATCCCACCTTAAAAGAAAGAGAATACTATATGGAAATAACTCTTGAAAGAAGCAAATTGTAATTGTTAGAAATTTGATATTAACTTGTTATTTAAAATTACAGAATGTTACATCGAATTGCTGCTATAACCGTACTTAACATAATTAACAGCTTAGATATTTAATCCAACTTGCTATTTTCAGGTTTGGGGATGAGTGACTTGCTGATGAAAACCGAAGTTAAGTTCATGCCTTTGGATCAATGCAACCTGTCATACGCTAAATATATTCACACTCTAGTGAATGGTGTCAGCATGGATATGATTTGTGCCTTGGATCCCCAGGACAATAAGGATACTTGCACGGTAAGAAGTTCAATAGAACGATTAGATATACAGAGTCGTCCAACATTCCCAAGTTTTGCTCGTCATAATATTTAACCTTATACCCGCCTTGGTGACGTAGTTGATTAACGCGCTAGTTTCGTGTTTAGCTAGACTGTCGAGGACGGGCAGATCGTGGTTTAATCTCGGTCGGGTGAACGGGAGGATGGATGTTTTCCTAAATGATTTTCTACTCTCCCCCCACCCACATGCAGGTTCACTTTTCTAAATTCAACCTTCCCAATGTATAATCCATTAGCGTAATTAGTGCTTAAGCGTATAGACCTAACGGGTAGTAAAAAGTGGTGCTAAATAAATAAACAAATATTTAACCTTGAAATTGATAATCTAATGGTTGAATGTCAATCATTATACACTGTTATTCAAAATTATTCAACCTGTTCAAATTACTATCCTGTTGAAATTTAGAAATAAAGAGTTATTATGGATACAGCAAATAAAACAACAACTTACAAGTTTTGTCTCTCATCTTATAAATGCTCAATGTGACTTTCCTGAGTTGAGGCCATAGTAAAATTCCTCCCATACTCTCATACGTATTTCCGTTGTCACGACCTTTACTACATTAACAATGCTGTTATTGAGCTCATCCGAGGTTGTGTGGGTAACGGTGGCACGTATATAACATCCTTCCAAAAAAAGAAGTCACATGGAGTAAGATCTGGTTACCTTGAGCATTGGGTCGCTGTTACCAATCAAACAAGTAGGTAGAACTTCGTTGAGGTCGGACCTTAAAATGCCAATGAGGTGGCTCCCATCTTGCTTGAAAATGTAGTTATTAGATTGTTCAATTGGGGAAAATATCCAGATATCCAGCATGTCCATATAGTAGTGCCCAATCAGTGTGTTTTACGATATAAAAAAACAAGACCAATAACTCTTTGCTTTGGAAATAGCACAGACGAAATTAACTTTAGTCGAGTTCCACTTGTGCTCTATTGTTGCATGGGGATTTTCCATGGCTCATGTGCGAATGATGTGACGATTCACTTTGCCAACTAAATTAACAGTTTTTTCTTCGTTAAAACACTGGCCGGGGCATTATCTCACTGCCTGTTGCAGAGTGGAGCTGATTGCATAGTGAATAGATCTCGCGACGACATTTAAAAACTCACATATTTTCTCTTTCATATGGTGTGTGCCATGTCAATACATGATAATTTGATAACTACAGAATTGTGCTCATTTTAAATTGGTTGAATCTATTTTAATAAGACTGTAATATTGAATATTTGAAAAACTGTTTGCAATGGTCAAGTGTTTTTAATCATAGAAAGATTTAGTCTACCACTGTATAACATATTTTACAACATTTTACTTTAGTGATATTTGCCCCCTGCGGGATGGGGCTTAGATTAATCCCAAAGTACCGCCCGCTTGTCCTAAGAAACGACTTTAAGGGGAGGCTTATGTACAGGACCTACCTCGTGCAGGGAACTATCACCTCTTTTTCTTCCTTCTCCTCTCTGCTTCCTTCTTCTCCCTCCTTTCTTCTCCCTACTATTTCTCCCTCCTTTTCTCCATTCTATTTCTCCCTCATTCCTTATTTTTCCTTCTATATATCCCCCCTTCCTCTGCCGTTCAGTCCTGTACGGGAACTTTTTGACTCCGCTGCCGACGACTTTGGCAGCTAACACGGCTCTCCTTGGATGATTATTGGATATCACTGCACTTGAGCTCCGTCATGAAAGTGCGCCGGTTTTAATATCTTAGTAGAAGGGCTTTAGGAATTACAATAACCGGGTACCCTACTTCGAGAAATGATCAAGTGTTTTAATGGGGGTCCCGGACGTAAAATAAGCACTTTCCTGCGTACACTTGCTGCGATGACTTATCTTCTGGCGATTCTCATTATGTCTAGCGTCGTATTGAGCCCCTCTTCGGGAGATTTAACAGTACCTTATGTGGTAGTACCATATGGCATCACCCTGGGTCTACGATCCGAGTACTTATGCAGGTTTTCCTCCCACTCATGATTGAACCTCTTGTCATAGCTGATACCGTACTGCCTAACCACGTTGAAAAATCACTGCGTGGACCCTCACAGGGCTGTAGATTCGATAAGAGGCGGAAACGGTTAAGGCCATCCAGCCCTATTATGATAACAATCCAGGAAGTGGTGAGGCCCCAGCCCCGCTTCCTGGTAATGTCTCGAGTATACGAAAGTGATAAGACCTCAAACGTGTCATCCCATTTATCCCCAAAAAAGTTATAAATGGAGCAGCAAAATTGGACGTCTTAATAAGGAAACTGCGTGATAGCACCATTATGATTCAAACCACGAGACACACAATCTTCTAATGTAATGGCAATCTCCGAAATAACGTTGAGTAATACTGCTAATATACTGGTGAAAGTGGAACCACCCAGAATTCTCAATGTTTTCAAGGGAGTGGTCACTTGCTATGACCTTGACTGCGTAAGCATTGAAGATGTCTGTGAGAATCTTTTTCCTCAGCATGTCACAGAGGTGTGTATCGTTTTATTACAAAGAAGAACGGACAAGAGAAAAAGAAGGATATGTATATCATTACCTTCGCAATTCCTACTTTTCCAAAGAAGGTCTGAGCAGGTTTTCATTTGCTCAGGGTCGTGCCGTATGTCTCTAACCCTCGATGCTGTTTTTAGTGCCAGGAATTTAGGCATAAAAGCTACTATGCCATGGTAAGCCGACCTGTGCAGATTACAGGCAGGAGGCCCACATTACGACGTGTGAGTCGCCTACGTTCTGCGTCAACTCCAAAGGTCCCCATTCTGCTTGGTCTCGGGCTTGTCCAAAATGGAGGGTAGAGAAAAAAGTCCTGAAGATTCTATATGAAAAGATCTCTTATACCCGGGCATGCAAGGAATACGTATCCAGTCAAGCTCCGGTAGTTCATACTTCATACAGCAAGATTGTTAGCCAGAACATTAACGGTCCCAACCACCATTCCGCAGTTAATCTTGTTA
>CABEEJ010008915.1:8676-21272 GCA_901482245.1 Timema douglasi
TTTTTTTTTTTTGTTTTCATAAGAAAAGTGCAGAAAGTAATGCCAGAAAGAATAACTCTGTGGAGGGGGGACCTTGCGATAGTGCTGCCCTAGATGAAAACCACTGAACTAAGTGTAACCAACTTGCCAGCTACATAAATTTTAAACGCTGGGCCTGGAAATAACTATCTATGTGGAAATGGTTAAGGGATACGTACTGTACATTTTAAAATCACATTAATGGTTTCAAAAAATATTTTTTTTTTAAATATAATTTGTTCAGGTTGTTTTTATAAAATTCAACACTTAGCGTATTGCTTATTATGTTAATTTTAATTAACAACTAGTTATAAATATTCAAACAATTTTATCAATATTGTTAGTTTTTACAAATCTAGGAGAAAAGAAAAAAGAAAAAATCTAGTGAATTGGTGTCATATTTACTGAAATACTCCTTCCTATAGATTAGTCAGTATTTTCAATACGGACAATTTACCTCCCACTGAATTTCTAGAAAACAATTTTAAATTCCAATTGAAAATATGTTTACAGTCACAAATGCAAAACCATACTTAAATTTACCTTCCTCACCCTTATATTACCTATTGTTAAGAAAACTCTACAATAGACTTTCAAGCAAAGTATATTTATCAGTCTCGAAAAAAGCTAGCAACACTTATTGCTGACATTTATTAACTATATGCACCAGACCCACACTAATAAAAGCTAAATATCGATCAGTAAACATGCTTAGTTGGCTTTATTTATCCATTGTTTATTCTGAAATAATGATAATGATGTAGGCCTATGTGCCTAGATTACACGCATTCGTAGGTAAGATTACGTGGAAGAATAATTGCTTAAAACACAATATTGTTGGGAAACGAAACAAAATATGTTGATTTTCAAATTCATAATTAATTCTGCACGATAATGGATGGGCTTTAGTAGTGCAGGACTGGTAAGTCAAGTATATAGCTTAAATGAGCGTTAATGGTCTCAACCATCTGTTTACAGCTAGCTCAGTTAGGTAATATAGTATGATCTAGACGTTGCGTCGTTCTGCACTTCTTTACATTATACTTTGGAAAATAGTGGAATTGAGACCAGTGAAAGGGTTTTAACATATTAAAAAAATATAATCAAATTATAAATAATTTTATATTAAGATTAAATTATATCCTCATTTCTATTTTGTCAAGCTAAGGATGCAGAAAACGACACATATACTATTTCTGGTTCGGGCGTACTCGTATTACTAGAATTATAGCTAGTCAACAAGTATATAAAAGATTATCCATACGTAGTCCAAAAGTTCACAAAAGTTCGTATCCAATAGGGTTCTTGTAAGCTTTTGACCTTAAATGTTACATTTTGAAGGTTGACAAAAATAAATCTAGAGTACATTCTCAGAGTGTAAATTGATTGTACTATTTAAAAAACAACTCTTTTTAATTTTGGACTGTTACCCTTGGTAGCACTGGATTAGCACATCTCCTCAATGGACTGACTGTACTTTTTATAATCAAGCCACTGATTGACAACGGTTGGCCCCGCGAATAATGAATGGTATAATCTGGTCCGACCTGCTAGTTACAGAGAGAGAAGATCTAGAATTAAAGCCGGGTGTAACAAGGGTGGTCCCTCCCCACATCTTTTTCCCAGTGTAATGTGAGTACACCGACTCTGATTTCTGCCTTCCTCATTCCTACTACAACGTATGCTGAAGTAAATAGTACGTGAATAGACTGGGCGGGCAGTAATATGTGGAGCATATACAACGGCTGGCAGATCAGAGGCTATATATGTTCTAGAACTCTGTTTGTGAGTCATGAACTAATATAGCCACTTGGTTTAGAACTACACGTTATATAATCAAATAAATTAATCAAGTGCCTTAAAATAGTCGTTTCACCAAAGAGTAAGAAAATATCAATTTAGAATATCAAAAGTGACTAAATATCACTATATTTATCTCAAAGCTGTAAGCATTTAATTTCATTTATCCACAGAGACAGTGGAATAAAACATAACTGGACGTACACATAAAGTCCATTCTCCGTAAGAGCAGTAGTAATTGATAGAATATAAAAGCTACCAGATCTACTTTCATGTATCCATTCACCAAACCATATCTGCAAACAATATGTTGAGCTGAGGTCACTTTTTCCAATAAAAACTATCACAAGAAACTATTTACTTATAACTATTTATTTTATTTTAAATGTTTTTATTTTATTGAAATGGTTTGAATGTTTCTATTTTGTGGAAGCGCCGATTGTAGTTCACTTGACCATGCTTTACAAACCATTAGTTCTATAAAATTATCTTCTGTTCATATTTATAAAGAAGGCAAACTGGACCAAATGCGCGTGGTTTATAAGGTCATACAAACCGTATTCAGTTGTGTTTATGCGCATACGTTTTTAATTTTGAAACTAATATTTTGTATGGCTCTCTTTCTCAGTTATAAGAAGCTTATGTTAATTTTATAATTTATGTTGGCCCGTTATAAAAATAAACACGTAATTATGATACTTTTTAACACATTATTTTATTCAGTGTAATATATCTTGTTGCCACAACAAAAAAACAATAAACATAATAGTTTTATTAATATTAATTGTCATGTTTAAATTCGTGATGTAAGAGCCAGTTACATATTTATAATTATAAAAGTATTATTAGAAGCTTTTGATAACACATTTACTTGATAGTAGAGTATTACTAAGTTACTAATAGTTATTTACAAATAGGCTAGCAATAGTGACTTTAACCAATGTTTGTACTAACAACATCTGCTGTCAGTTGCCACCACTCCTAAGCTGAATAGGTTGTACACTAAGTTATATTCATTGTGAAATATAAACAATAATACCATAATAATTTCTACTTTCGCGTCGTCACGTGACCTGCAGTTGTCACTTTTGATATATATTATCCACACTTATAAAACAACACAAATACGGTTTGTAATTTCTAAAAGACCCTTGCTATAAAAATTGCAGTTTAGTGTTGTTTCTCTCATTAAGATAAGGTTATTTGTACAACCAGACGACATGGTATACTCTATTATACATCTACGATAATTCCCTAGCCCTCTTCCACAGTCCCAGTGTTGTCTCAATGAGAGCAAGTGGCGGACAGGGAGACTCAACTTTAATTGAATTACGCCCCACCGATCAAGCCATGGCGTCATAAGGTAGTCACTCACTCGATCACTACTCTCTCTCTCTCTGTCCTTGCGTCAACTCTTGCCACACACATTTACATTGTTAAATTAAACCAACACTTGACACGGAATAGGTTTACTCTGGCGAGGTTGTTTGTTAGAAACCGACGTTTCCAAGGGACGACTTGCTCTATGACGCTGTGTTTGCGGTAGGGGGAGCGTCACCACCGATGAAAAAGAGGTGGGAATGACGGCAGCTTTTATATAAGTGTATAGGCCTATATATAAATATAACTACACACGATAATAGATATATATTTATAAATATATATAAGCTATTTACACATTATATACTACAGTGAATATTTATTTGTTTATAATGTTTACGTATAGATACATCATTATCCTCTTTATATATATATACATATATATATATATATACTTATTAAGGCCTATAAAATTACGTATGTGTAATATATAAATATATACACTAGTATTGAAAAATGTAGGAAGAACTTTAAAATTGTATATACATATATAGGTTATTAATAATTATAGAGCTCTCTAAATTTTATATATATATATATAGGATTATATATAAAATTGTAGAGCTTTCCATATCTTTTTCAATACAATTATATACATAGGCTTATATATAAGTGTATAGGCCTGAATAAGTTTACAGTATGTATGAAAAGACACATCTTTAATTATTTATGTATAACCATTATATATTAAATTTTAGATCTATAATATTTGTTTATACTATTTTTATATAAGAATTATATATATACATATTTACAGTATATATAATAATTAATTGTAGAGCTTTCTCTACCGTTTACTCGAAGTAAACCGTTGCTTACATCATAAATAGCAAGTATTGTTATTGAGGGTTTGTATATTCAATGTAGGTCTACACAGAATATTATTAAAACATATAAAAGCTTGCCTTTATATTAAATAAATCCGAGATAAATATTTTGAAAGAGTTGATGGCTACACATTTATTTTATACTGTTTGTAAACTAGTTTTTCACACACTTAACTTCTGTTATAGAGAAGTATTTTAAGACAAGCTTTGTTTTTTATTAGTTAAGTGCTAATCATTTTTATTCTTAATGTTTACGCTATTCTGTTTTATTATCTTTCAATTATTAACTAAGTTTTTTTTAGTTATGTATTGATATATTAATTTTGTTTGAAGTGCTTAGCAATCACTTTATGAACCAACCTATGGCTTCAGCACAAGACTCAACAATTAAATTAATTTTAGAACAGACGCAAAACATAATACTTGGCCGTTAATTTATACTGTGAAATGGAAAGGTCCATTCTCATTAATTATATCTATGTTAAGAAACTAATCACCAATCAGGTCCCCTAGTTAAATATATATATATATATATATATAGTTTACTATATTTTTAGTTAGTGATTTATTTAACAGCCAAGCTATTATATATGTTAATTATGATTATATCAGCTTTTAAATATATTCTTTAAAATAAAAAATTATACCTAGAGAAGGTCCCAGATTCAATTCCCACTTCTAAATATGAAGAATATTATATTTTCTATGCTTGGTTAATGCATTAATTTGTTCAAAGTTGACTCTTTCTGAAAAAATAAATAAATCAATAAATGTTACGACCCAATCACCCTCCAGCTTGGGGGTTGATCGTGGCGGTGATGAGTTTTTCCGTAAAAAGAATCCCATCAAGATATCCTAACAAGTTTGTTAGAAATAAGATAGTCCCCCATTCGGATCTCCATGTGGCGACTACGCCGGGGAAGTCATGGGAAAGTAAAGCTAGGTAAGAGATTAGGATTGGAACGTGGAATATTAGGAGTTTATATAGGCCAGGGGTACCTCAGTCAATTATTGATGAGGAAGTAGGTTTGGATAAGTTATTGTGACTGTACGGCTGGATAGATGATCAGGAGGTGGAATAATCAGACGGGTAAGTAACTATTTATAATAGAATGAACATTATATATAACTTCTAATCTGCAGAAAGAGTATGCCAGCATATAAGCACATAAAGTTAATGAACGATAGGATGTCAAGTGGAGTGTTAGCGAGGATGTGGCATACATAATACGGTCATCATCAATTTGGATTGTCTAATATAAGGCATGGCTGACAGTGTGGTAAAATATTCCACAGTGGACGAGTAAATATTTAATACATGGAAATAAAAGATTATAAAATGGGTGCCACTGTTATATAAAATATTTACAGGAAAAAAATAATTTATCCGGCATACACAGTCGAACATAACGAAACCTCCCTTTCTCAAGACCTCTGGACCTAGTCTTAATTTTTTTTACGAACCTGTAGATCAAACACCCACTACCTTTACAATTACCATGAACTCTCGTTGCACCCTCTCTCTTAACTGAAGTGAGACACAATACCTACTTCAATTATACCTACACCAGTAGCTAGTATAAGCCACACAAATGAGTGACATGGGCAATAAGGTAGCATACATACAAAGAATAATGTCACAAATCAATTTTAAGATAACGTGTTATTATTTTAGTATCATAGGCCTATAAAACATTAATCATCAAACATACCTATGGCATGCCTTCCTAATAAGTAATATAAACTTGAATTTAGAACATTAGAAAATAACAAAACTACTTTTAAATTGTACTAAAACAAACTGAACTAAAAAACGTTTGATTTGAAGTCTCCAAGTAAAAAACAAATGGTTCAATAGAACAAATTGTTATCATAAAAATGCCTTCAATCTCCTATTATTTTTGAGAGATTTATTTCTTTAATAGTAATACAATATATGTCACAACCCTGAGCAAAGTTGGGATGTCGGTTTTGATTTACATATCTTTCTTGGACTTACACATTTGCTACCGGTGTCTTAGCAAATATGATGTAACGAATTAGAAATATTAAAGATAAATGCTAACTACTCACAACAATGTTGCTCTAGTTGAAGAGTAAAGGAACCAGATTGAGCTATACAATTCTTTATTTTGTTTTGTAATCGTGGCTGACACATTATCATCAATTTTGGAGGTTACGCTGCCCGACGCTGGTTATTAACATACTCTATTTTCCGGTCATCAGTAGCACTTGTGCTAGAGGGCAACCGTAGGGCCCAGGGTCTCAAGTTTAGGTCGCGAGCCGTGTCAGTAATTACATCATTCAAGGTCTATTTATATTATCCGGTCATACACGGTGCGGTAACGTAATGTTTCCAACAATACAAACCTTTTTACATGCATTTCTATTAAGAGTATTTATATTTAGCATATCCGGTCCATTCAGACCAGTTGCGGATCATACAAGTACCGATCGACATTGTCTGCAAGAATGTGTTGTCTAATAAGATACGCGTCCCTGCATGTCTGATCTTATATAAAATGGTACGCACTTATAGTATAAATTATCTTCAGTCAGTACTTCACTGGCAATGATTGCGTTCTGTAATTGTCTTCGCGCTGGATCACGAAAAGCTAATTGAAAGTGTTAAACAAATATATTTTTTGTATAACCAAGAATACAAATGCCACAGTGACAACGAGAAAAAGGAAAGAGCCTGATAAGAAATAGGGAAAATTCTAAAGACGACAGGTACGTTAATATAGTTATTTAATTTTTTCACAATCGTAATGATAAAATAAAATTGAAAAGTATAATTTGACATAATTTTGCTAGTTAATGTAAAATCATCATTCAGTTTCATCGTCACTCAATACTTCCGGATGCACTACTGAAGAAATTTGTAAATGTTAACACTTACATGAAAAGCTGTCCGGTTACTGCTGCCACCTTTTAATGGAAGGTTTTGCAAAATATTCCCCAAAGGATAATTATTGTAAGGCATCTCAAAATGTCCTGTTTTTATTACGTAATTGTGCAAGATACATGTGGTTAACATCACTTTGTCAATGTGTTCAGGCTTTAGTTGAATTCTTCTGTTATAAGGCCTGAACTTTTGGGAAAGAAGTCCGAAACCATTTATCGATGCTCTTCTTTCACGAGAGTACCGGTAGTTGTAGTGCTGTTCTTTTAACGTCATCAAGTTGTGTTTTAGGATAGGCTATTGAAACCTCTTTTTAAAACTTCTTTTAGTTTAATTCGTGGAACTTCAACAAAACCAGTAGTTGTTTGTTTAATTATTTTTATTTCACACTTAACATCCTGAACAGTTCAGCAACACCTGAAGTACGAGTTACATTACATTGAATGATAGTACACTGCAATCTTGAGCAGGACTGTGTCCCTTGATAGAACTGAGGCAACTCTTCTGACAGTAATGAGACCAGTCTGAGTTGATAGTGCTATTATAAAAACAATCGGGGGGAAGGTTGAACTCGCGTCCCGCCCGCGTGGACGCCAGAGGAAACGCAGTAACTGACCTGCCCTCTATCGTCAACACGGCGGGTTCGCAGCTTAACCACGTGGGTAATACGTAGAGTGTGACGTCACACTCTACACTATTAACAGGTAGGTTTTCGGAGGGAAAGCTTCATCTGACACAATAACGTGAAGCACGTTTCTGTTTGGATTAAGTATTTTTTATCTCCAGGTTCATTTAGTTTATTAAGTGCAAAGCATTACCTCAAATTTAGAATATGTGAACATTCTCTCGTCATTATTTTTTTCGTAAGATCCAACATCGACAGTTAAAAATTTATAGCCATCATATACAAGGGCTAACAAAACAATAGAGGATTTTTTATAGTTAAAATATAAAGAACTACTGTTAAATGGAGCTGTAATTGTTACATGTTTTCCATCTAGTGCTCAAATGCAATCAGGAATGTTCCAAGTAGTCCAAAATGCATTAGTTATTTAAAGGCATTCTTCTTCAATCGGTATTGCCATGAACTCTGAGAGTAGATGTGTAATTATGACATTACAAACCTCAATTACAATTTTTTGAAACCGTAGTAGGTCCCAGTCGTTATCTAAATGCTATTGTTGATATCTTTTTCAATTTAAGAGGGGGGCTTCTACCCCCCGGGAACAACACACCTAAAAATGGATATGTGGTTTCTTAGATAAATTGTTTGGGTTGGACACACTTTCAATATACAAGAATTATCTGAGAAAATGTAAATGTTGGGGGAAGGGGGCTTATGTGCCCCCGGGCACAAATCCTCATCTAAAAATGATATAGATGGGATTTCTTCGCTAAGATCGGTTGGAATGGACACATTTTCGATATAAAAGTGTTGTCTGAGAAAATTTGAGTTTTGAGAGGCTTATGCCCCTCCCCAGACACAACTACTCATCTAAATATTATGGAGATGGGATTTATTCGCTAAAATCGTTTGGGATGAACACACTTTCAATAGAAAGTTGATGTCTGATAAAAAATCTACTTTTCAGGTGCTTATGCACCCTCAGGATTAACTACTTATCTAAAAAATTATGGAGATGGGATTTCTTCACCAAAATGGTTTGGGATTGACACATTTTCAGTAGATAGTTGTTTTATTGAAAAATTTAGCTATGGGGGCTTATATCCCCCGGCCACTACATTTAACCAACAAATTACTTGCATTTTATTTATTCACTAACATTTTTATAGTTGGACACATCTTCGATATAAGATTTATTTTTCTCTAGGACACTGGTAAACCATAACATGGTGGCGTTGAGGCCCGCGAAACTTCACGAACAAATCATATAATAATTAAAGCCATTTTATATCTTCTCTGCAGTTAAAGTTAGTAAGCACCTAATAGTCATAGAAAATATCTTGACTTGAAATATATTGAATAGAAGAGCCAAGTTTTATTCATACCACTCCTGCCGTCTGTGTGATATAAGCAAGAACACCAAGTGAGAGACCTGCTCGTCATTGTATTGGTGTTGCATGAGTACTGCTCGGAAAAGTACGCTATGGTGTTGAATTTATCTATTTTAAAACCTATTTAGAGTATTTCCCCCTGCCCTTGATAAACACATCTCTTAAAGTAAAGTTGAAGGCAACATACTAAAACAAAAATGAGTTATTCTATTTTAATATGTATATCCTATAAATTAGTTAAACTAAGTAATCTTTGTTCACATGATTTGCTCCTACAGGCTATTTATATATTTATAAACCCTACTGTCAAGGTTGATATCAGCAAGGTGGAAGTTAGAGGAAGTGTATCTGCATTTATGTGGATAGTGGTTTAAACTATTTAGTAAAAACCCGTCTCGGTGGCGTAGTTGGCTAACGCGCTTGTCGTGTTGAGCTCGGCTGCTGAGGACGGGGAGATCGAACTTCGAATCTTCGTCGGGTGAACTGGGGGTGGTTTTTCCTAAATGGTTTTCCACTCTACCTCCACGCAAATGCGGGTTCACTTCCTCTAAATCAACATTCCCAGTTCCTAATTCATTAGAGTAATTAGTACTTAAAGCATATAACCCGAACGGGTAGTAAGATGCGTTGCTAAATATTATTATTATTATTTAGTAAAAGTCCGATATCAGTATACCTGTACGAAATTCGGATAGCGCCCTCATCGCCAACAAATAAGATAAGATAATACTGACGATTTTATCCATTTCTATAGGAGAAGTGTACTAATTCTTATTAATAGATGCGTACATTATAAAAAATAAATGGTAAAGAACTCCGCACGGACTTTCTAGCTCTATTTTTTTTTAAATTGAGATATTTTTACCCAAAACTCGTAATATATGTGAAACGAAGTAATATACATTCGCAAACCCTAGCATAAATTGCAGTATACTTATGCGAAACTTTTTTTTTGAGTCCCGGATTTAAATTTTATAATTTTTTTTTTAAATAATTAAGATCCTCATTTGTATGTTTGGACCGATAAAAAGATCAATATTGGGTCTACAAAGGTCAACACTTCGTATTAAAATTTCAATTTCAGTTTAAAAATTTCGACATTTTATTACGTTTTACAAATCTTCATGCCATCGCATTGCTATTAAATTCCTCATTTATAAATTTTGACCATTAAAAAAAATGTAAATATTGAATACTGAGTTTAAAATGGAGATAAATCATTGCTGTACAAACATCTCTTCTAGGAGGTTTAAGGAAAAACAACATAAACTTTTTGAGACACCTACTTATATTTAATTACTCTAAGGCATTGGAGAATTATTGCATTAAAACTTAAGTAGTACCGTAACTCTTTAACACTCAAGCTCACAAAATTGTATTAGTATATTTACTAATATATCAGAAACTGTTGGTTTTATAAAAATATGTTTCATATAAAAGTTTTTATTTTTAATGGCACTACAATTTTGCAATGACAATTTAATTAGTATCTCAAATAGTTTCGGAAATACGGAAGTTTCTGCTTTTATAAATTACCATAAAATTAATTTTCTTGGGAAAATGAAAATAGCCACTTTATTTATAATCTTAATCAAAGCCTAGATACGAATTTTAATCAAAATCTTTCAAGCCTATTTTTATAAAATCGATTTGTTATTTTTTCACCCGTTATTAAACTACTCTTAATTTTAGGTTTAAACAGACACACAGACAGAAAGCTTTGCAAAAACAACTTTTTAGAGTTTGGGTGGCCATGAGACGTCGACTTCCATCAATATTTCAGGTTAGATTTTTTTTAAGGTGGCAATACTTTACCTTTTGTGTTCGAAAAGATAAAAATAATATATACCTTCATATATCTTGAAAGTTATTGGTTTTACAAAAATACGCTTCAATTCAAATATTTGTACTATATATAAATCTACATATTTGTAATGATAAGTAATTTCATATCTCAAATAATTTAGGAGATATTATAAAAAATATAATTTACGCATCAGACCGGAGCCCTTAAAGTCATTTTGCCAAAATATTGAGAGTAACCATTCTGTTTAGAATATTTATAAATGTTCTGAAATGAAATTTAACATGCTCTTAATTATTTAAATTAAAATATTGAAATTAATAAAATAATTATTTTATTCTTGGGCTATTAAAAATACATTATTACTAATTTAACAATAGCTGGAATGATGACAATGAAAGTTGACAAAAGTGAAATAATTAAAAATATAAACTTGCTAATATAATTTTGTAGAAAAATAGCTTTTATGAAGGTAATTCAGGTTTTGTAGCATATTTCATACTAACAGAGATGTATTTGGATAGCTTGAAATCGTGAGGTATACATCTCAGATAAAAACAGAAACAACTCATTAAATGAGTTAGTTTTCCGTTGAAAATATACCTGTATAAATTTATAGAAAAAGGAAATTCTTTATAATACAGTTAATATTTTAGAATTCTCTTCACAGACATTCCCAGTCTTAGTTGGGATCCAGGGAGAGCTGTTTACACATTAACTTTCAAATTAAACTCCATTTTATTGGTACTTTGATTGCAAAGTCCACAAATGTAGATTTATAACATCTTCAGAAATGATCTCAAAGTAAGAAAATCGATCAAAATTCAAATTTGGCCAGTTCACTTCTGCTAGGGACAGTTAGAAAACGTGCCATACTATATAGGTTGAAGAGGTGAGCGCTTGCCAAGAAAATACAGCTCCCGAAACTGTGGATTTAAATTGAGGATGATATTAAAATGGAAATGTAAGAAATAATTGTAAATCAGTCTGCAAATATAATGAAATGTAAGAAATAATAGTAAGACAGTCTGAAAATATAATGGAATCGATATAAAATATTAACCTTTATTTTAAATAGACACTTACAGCAAATCGTGGCTCGCGGTGTTTAATAAATGTCAACAAACTTCCTTCTCTCTTGTCTAGTCTATATCTTCTCTCTCACCACTCTAGTTCTCCTGATTGCTGCTAGGGGCGCCAGCTCAAACACAACAAATACTATATATGAGCTCCGTAAGCAAACGCACATAAAACAACTCAAAAAAAATGAGAAGTTTAACAATCAACCCGTTCTGGTAAGTGTCCAATATATTACCTTTCATTGTTTATTAATAATTATATTTAAATGTCCTCTTATATTCGTAAAACGTTCAAATGCCATTATTGTTTATATAAAATAAATGTTATGCAAATACGGCATTCTTGGCTAACTTTCCAAGATCCATGTGCGCTTGTTTAAATAATATTTACATTTACAAATTATGAGAAAATTATTAAAATAGCCAGGGGAAATGTCTGTTATATCACATAATGTACTAATTACTCTAATTTGTTACATATGAGTAAGGTTGTATTTGAGGAAATGTACCCCCATTGGCGTGGAGAGAGAGTGAGAGTACCCTTTAAATAAAAAACATCCTCAGTACACTGGACACGTCAGAGCGGGAGTGCCTCAGGGATCTGCCTTATCACCTTTTCTCTACAGCGTATATGTCGCTGACATCCCTACCAATCCAAAAATTAGGGTAAGGCTATTTGCCGACGACACTCTTTTCTTCACTTCACACAGAAACATCAAGTATGCTGTTAAACATATGCAAAGGTTCCTGGACCAGTTCGGCGACTG
>CABEEJ010008916.1:0-21271 GCA_901482245.1 Timema douglasi
GTACTAATTACTCTAATGGATTAGGAATTAGGAAGGTTGAATTAGAGGAAGTGAACCCGCATTTGCGTGGAGGGAGAGTGTAAAACTATTTAGGAAAAACTATCCCCAGTTCACCTGACCGAGATTCGAGCCTCGATCTCCCCGTCCACAGCAATCGAGCTTCAACACGACAAGCGCGTTAGCCAACTACGCCACCGAGGCGGGTGATTTCTCTATCAATAAATATACCAGCCAAGGGGTCGCTTCCACTGTCACTTAAAATATTGCACTTGGTTCGAAGAGATCTTTTAACATTTGTCCTTTTTTTTTTACTGCTAGCTGTTTTTATATACAGTAAATACTAAAAAACCGTAACATGTATTGTGCCTTTATATTAGAAAGTGGGACAAAGTGTCGCTTCAGTACGTCCTTCAGTAAAATCCCTCTGTAGTTAACATGAAATATATGTTATGCTTCATACGTCGTACTACCTGTTCAGGTTAAAGGCATATATATAATAATTGCAGTAATGGGCCTGAGATGAGGTAGGAAGCAATCTAGAGTTAAATATTCTAAACAATTTCTCCAACTACTATGAATCGTAATTGATTCACAATAAAATCTAAATATGTGGTTTTATTTCTAGTCCCCACGTCATAATACCCGTTTAGGTTATTCACATATTTATTATAATGAATGAGAAAAATGGTGTGCAGAGTAAATTCACCCATATTTGCGCAAAAACAGCAAGAAACAATAGAATAAATAAACTTTATTGCACCCAGTTAGGATATAAACCCTGACCTTATAATAAAAAAAAAGTCGATATGATATTGATGACCCTGTCCACGTGTTCACCTGTGTTATAATTAATTTAACGAGTTATTTTTCCTTTATACTTGCTTATAAAAAATAATATAAAACTCCACGTGCCACCCCTGTCGAAAAAAAAGAAGCATCTTTCAACAAAACTCTCGCACACGATTGTTTACGACGATGTTTAAATCTTTGTAATGTTTACGAATCCGACCGACGCGTTAAGTGTAGGGCTATGGTGGCAAGGAAAAAGAACCATAATTAGTTTCTGTGTCGGGTTATAGAAGTGGCTGTAAGAGAAATACGTCTCATCACGCACCCCGGCCGTTACACCTCCGAACAAGGCTGATGAACCGCCTTCCTTCCTCTGACAAGAACTACCCCGCCAACCGGCGCCACCCGCTTCTTGGGCTTTCAATTACCTCTCAACAATCTCACCGATGATCAACGAAAGAACTGAACTGGTGTGGTTAAAGCAACGATATATCGATGTAAGCAGAAAAATATCTTTATTATTAATATTAGCACCGCGTCTTACTACCAATTCGGGTTATACGCACTTACGCTAATGTGTAATGGTAGGGTGATTGTTAGATGAAATGGGGGACCTACAGTTTAACGTGGAATCCGAACCACGGTGGAGGCCTGCCATTCCCCATATTCACAAGTTGTGATTAATACGTCTTGTCAGAGGTGAAGGAGGGGTTTGGTAATCAGATAAATCTGTGCCGGGACCGAGGATTGAGCCTCGGACCTCAGCACAGAAGTCTGACACCTTACCCCTAGACCACCAGGTCACTAATTTTTTTTTATAAAAAATCGATTTATTTATAAAAAAACAGCGACACGTGTAATCCTGTCTATTTAATTTATTTCATTTCATTTATTTGACCACGAATACATTTTTTTAAACTATTTTTTTACCAAGCGGTATTTATTTTTTTACAATTTTAATTTTCTAATATAAGGAAAAAGTGTTGTTATAGGGAAAATATTTGACCTTGAAATTGTGATGAATTGTTACTTTTTATGTGGCCCCCAAACATCACAACGTGTATTTTACAATTATGTCCGTCCATCTGTATGTTTGTTTGTTCCTGAAACTACATAATATAACTATGGTTTTATGGATTTTGTTAATACGTGATATCTAGATATAATTTGACTATACCTCGGGACGTATTTTGTTGTATTATTATTATTATTATTATTATTATTAACACCGTGTCTTACTAACCGTTCGGGTTATACAAACTTACGCTGATGTGTAATGGTAGGGTGATTGTGAAATGCAATGAAGGATATACAGTTTAACGTGGGATCCGAACCACGTTCACAAATTGGGATTATTACACGTATTGTCAGAGGTGAAAGAAGGATTTGGCAATCAGATAAATCTGTGCCGGGACCGAGTATTGAACCCCGGACCCCCAGCACAAAAGTCTGACAACTTACTCCTAGACCACCAGGTAACCTATTTGGTTTTCATTCTAAGCCTAGCCCTTAGCTTAAAGTTTGAAGGTTTTTGCTAAGTATTTTTGTTTAAAATCCATAATCTTTGAAAATGGCTCTAACAATTTTGTTCATATTTAATATCATGGAAGTATTTTAACTGACAAAAAAACCAACACTTTATCCTTGTTTATTTAACTTTTCTGACATTTTTCAACACCTAAATAAGACATAAAAAAAAAGTGAAAGGAAAGGTTTTTAATAATTATCTTAACATAATTATTTTAATTTTCCCCTTATACCAGAAAAATAGACAAATTATTTCCATTTGCTCTTTTCGCTTGGATATATTCTTAAAAAGTAAGTAAAACACCGTAGTTTCAGTTCTACCAGACTAATGCAATTAAATATATCGGCAATAACCGATATATAGATATAATTGTCTCGTTATACCGTAATTTTTTATATCTATAGTACATTTTGATATAGCGAGCTATAAATATATCTATATATTAGAGAAAATATTCATCCCTATGTAAGGTTTGGCGAGTGGCTAAGGGTAGTGATCGATACCCGTTTGACACAATGGGGTGAGTTTATGTAAAATTAGCTCTTTGGGAGGGTTAGGAAAAGATCACGATATTAAATCAGTATTTTTGTTGTTTATACAAGAACAAATGGATTTGGGGTGAAAAAAATACAGCCTTTTTTTTTGTAGATAAGTTTAGTCTGATTTGTTAGCATAACCCACTTTGGTGGCCCCGTGGTCTAACGCGCTAATCTAATGTTGGACTAAACTGCTGAAGACGGGGATATTGGGGTTCAATCCCGATTGTGTGCATTGAGGGTGGTTTCCCCTAAACGGGTTTCCACTCTCATTCCCCGCAAATATGGGTGTATTTACTCTCAATTAATCCTTCTTAATCCCTGGGCCATTATTTTAATTAGTACATAGGTACATAACTGAACAAGTTTTAAATTGCAATAATCTCACATGAAGGCTACAAAATTGGAAAACGGTTATAATATAAAACAGTCGGAGAACTTTTTGATGTCAGAAAAAACAGGAGAATGTGAAGGAATTTAATAAATAATAAGGAAAAGACAGGTAATTTAAATACCTTATTAGTTTTACCCCTGAATATTTAAACAAACTTGGAGCTTTTGGTTTTTCAATGTTAACAAAATAAATTGTATATATATGACAGACTTAACATGAGATAGTTGTACAGTTTTTGTTTTATAGCACATTTACACAGGGACACAGATAATATCCAAAACATTAATTACTGGAAAAATAACTTTTAAGAATGTTAATATTTTGAAGCAATATGGATTATAACCGAAAATATTAGATCAATGTAATGAATGAAAAAAATTAACCTTTACCAAAAGAAGTCAAGAAGTTAATCCGGGATTTTTTTTAATGTTGTTTGTAAAACCTGGATAAGACAGATCATTTTACAATAAAAATTTTGTAGAATCTCTAACCCAATATGTTTTGAATATTTGTCATGGACACGTTGGCATTTTATAAGAACATTATCTCGTCATTTAAATTGTTTATCACCTGCTTCGGTGGTTACATGGTCTAGCATGCTACTCTCATATTAGACTAAACTGCGGATGATGGGAAGATTGAGGTTCGAATCTCGGTTGGGTGTAATGAAAGGGTTTCTTCCAAAATTATTCTCCAGTCTCCCTCCATGCAAATGCAGACACCTTACCTATAAATATAACCTTCCTAATCCTTAAAGTCATTGGCGAAATTAGTGCATTAGCATATAACCTGAATGGGTAGTAGGACGTGGTTCTTAAAAAAAATCTCAAAGGCTTTAAACGTTTTGAATAACTTAACTTTTTTTTTATACCGTCTGTAACTGCGACCAGAAACCTTTTCAACGAGTCCAAGGAAGTTACACCCATTCATAATCAAACCACAATGTCTGTAATTGCAAATCAAAATAATTTGTAAGTGTATTCATATAATCACGAACTTGTACTATACAAACATCCGTTTAGAGACCCCTTAGGAAAAAAAAAAAATAATGAAAAAAGTACAATCGTTAGGATCATAAATATGGCAAATCATAGAACGTTATCAATAATATCTCAAAAGAAAATTATATTCCAAATTGTTAGAGCTGTACATTAATAAAAAGCTTTCAAACTTATCTCTACTGTGTTGATTTTTTTTTTTCGTCTGTGTCATGGTCGAAGGCTAAGCTACACGTACGGTATAAGATAATTAATGGAACACTATACAGGATTGTTTCGGAAAGCCATTGTGATGTTTCATGGTTAAGTTATTGATGAAGAATTGTATTTGATGTGTGTTCTAGGGGAAGATGGGATAAGAGGGGGGGAGGGGGGTTGAAACTCGGTGAACTTGCGCACGTGTTATAGCTCTAATTCCCCCCACCCCCTTTCACCCTTTCCGACCCCCGTACGACGTAGGCTCATCATTTACGGCCTATTAAATTCTGCGTGGGGATAAATAGGTTCGGGGGAGGAAGGGGGGTAAAGAGTTTCAGAACGTGTATCGAAGCGAGGTCAACCGAACGGCATTGTGGTTAATGTCGAGAAACCTCTGGAATAGCCTCCCACCTCCACAAGTTTTGGTTTCACTCGGTTGACTTCCGGTTTCTGGTTTTTGAAGAGGTTGCGAGTCGTTAAGCACGTATTACTCAAATATGATTTGGATTTTAAAGCCTTGATATCTATATTTCATGTTTCTTTCCCTTAGGCACATTTTTACCAAATATTTCCTAGTTGAGTTCTATCTATCTACTATCTCCCCCAATTCAGCTGGATACAACTTATACCCTATTATATCACATCTTTGCCTTTGCAGTTAAATCATTCTAGTTTAAATATATATCTGGTAGACACGTTTATAGAAAAATACACTTTATCCACAGCTATCTGTTTTTTTTCTTATTTAAAATTCTGTTTGTTACTTATTTAAAATATACAATTAGTTCATGCTATTTTTTTATAAAGTTCATTGATTGTTTTTGAGTATGATTCTTTGCTATCAAAAACGACATCTACAAGTTTGAAAAAAGAAGCCAATAAAAGACTAAAGGGAACATCATTAGTTTCCGGAGCTGATGTTACTGTTTGATAACAAGGGGGTGGATGGAATAAACAATAAGGCGTTTATTTTAATGATGTAGGTCACTTGTTACTTTTTCGTGTGTGTTAACCTACTGAGTCACTTAGACGTAGTGGAGGAAAAAAATATGTTTAATGTATGACTATTTGGATACGTGTCAAAAGTATTTTCTTTGAAATTATAAAAATCATAATTAAAGAGATTCTTTTTTATCTGTGGCTTACTGTTTGTCCTGGCCCTACGCATTTATTACAATAATGGGTTAGAGGCGAGGAATGTAGAATCCAGATGAAATGAACCCACATTTGCATGGACATAAGGGAGTCTAGGGGAAATACGTCTCTACAATAATCTGCTCAAATGGGAGGCTCTTAGTATAATTATAATATAATAATATTTAGCACCACGTCTTACTATACGTTCGGGTTATACGCTTTAAGTACTAATTACTCTAATGGATTAGGAATTGGGGAGGTTTAATTAGAGTAAGTGAACCCGCATTTGCGTGGAGGGGGAGTGGAAAACCATTTAGGAAAAAACACCCCCAGTTCACCCGACCGAGATTCGAACCTCGATCTCCCCGTCCTCAGCGGTCGAGCTCAACACGACAGGCGCGTTAGCCAACTACGCCACCGAGGCGGGTCTCTTAGTATAACTAAAGAGACCCGTAAACTGTTTAATTAAAACCATTTGAAGTAAATGGTATTTCCTGGGGAAAAAAAAGTTTTTGATTACTTCAGGTTTTTAATTAATTTTAAAAATATGGCCAGAATGTTAAAACTCTGGCTTCGAGGTGCATATGTTTATGTACAGGGAAAGCTAGTTTTTTAAGTTTCATATCTCTTCTTGTGGTATATATTAGTTGAACAATGATCATGACACACACACAAACTCTTCATTTAATTTATATAATACAAATATAATAATAATACGAAGAAGAAGAAGAAAATGAAAATCAGCGCTTAGAAAAATGGATAACTTTTAGAATAATTATAGCATGTAATTTGTGGTATTAAATTGGTAACAAACTATTTTTATTTTCTAATTTAAAATGGAAATGGATGAAAACTAAGTCCTTCTTATGCTTATGGACACAAATAATTAGAAACCACGTCTCCCATTGCTGTGTTTGCCCCTTCGGTATAATAAAAGAGAAAGTATGTTTGTAGTTTTATGGGAAAAAGTTTAGTCAAAATAAAAAATATGTATTTCCCTAGGAGATACGTTTAGTTTAATTTTCTAAACTTCTATATTTTAATCTGAGAAAAAAGTTCAAAAAATGCTAACTTTAACTGAATGTAACTCTGAGCCAAAGGTTACTTATTGACATAATCCAAGTGACACGGACTCAATCCACATCCGAGTTTTGAGGTCTTGCCATGATGCAACTTCTCATGAAGGGTAATTATGTGTCTCTTGTAACTAAACAAGGTTTCTTCTTCTTGTCCGTACACTTTGGCTGTCTGGCCAGGGGCTACCGTAAACAAGTTTTGTTCGCGTCTGGTGGAAATCCTGATGCGCTCAACGTTTGGATTTATATCACTTAGTTTTAAATACTCTAAGAGAGGTACACTATACTATGATTATGGTACGAAGAATCTTTTAGAAAATGCGTAAACAATCTTTTTTTTCTCATGTCAACATATAGCTAATTTCACTATAATTATTGGTAATGTTTTATAGATATTGATATAAAACTAGAAGAAATAAGGCTACAGCAAGTAATGAAGTTCTGATATCTCGTAAGTAAATAATGGAAGATAAAAAAAGGAAGAAATTTATTACAGGTTGATTACCACAGGGGAAGAAAGCTTTTCATAACAAGAATAGGTGACCTGGCGGTCTAGGGGTAAGGTGTTAGACTTCTATGCTGGCGGCCGGGGTTCAATCCTCGGCCCCGGCAAAGATTTATCTGATTACCAAACCCTTCCTTCACCTCTGACAAGACATCTTGTGAATGTGAGGAATGCCAGGCCTCCACCGTGGTTCGGATTCCACGTTAAACTGTAGGTCCTCCATTTCATCTCACAATCACCCTACCATTACACATTAGCGTGAGTGCGTATAACCCGAACGGGTAGCAAGACGCGGTGCTAATAATAATATTAATAACATAACAAGAATACATTATTAACCTCAATTATGATAAATTTGGAAATAGGGAAATAGTTCTTAAAGTAATATTTATGTTGCTTTGAGTTTTATGGATGTGAAACTTGGACCATCGACGCAACTGAAAGGAAAAGATTAGAAGAATTTGAAATATGGGGATACAGAAATTTTTTGAATACATCATAGACCGAAATGGTATAATTTACAGAAATAAAAAGATAAACAAATGAAGAAAGGAAACTTTTGAAAAGTATACAGCAAAGAAGAGTTGACATGATTGACACGGAATATCAGAGACATGATAGTTGGACGAAGATAATTATATAAGTAGATGTGGAAGGGATGAATTCAATAGGGAGACCAAGACTGGAGTGCATAATTCATGATAGCGAATTATATTTTAGGAATAAGGTACAAATATATTCAATTTTAGACCTGGCTAGGCAAAAGGGGATACCTGCAACAAACTAATAGAATGATTGATGACCTAATGATGATCTATTCAAAGTGACAGCTGCAGATCACCTGACTCGAAATTAGTGTAGATTTGAAAATAGTTCTTTGCTATGGATTGAAAACACGATCAAAAATTAATTCTTGTATTATTTATTTCTTTTTTATTTATAGTTCTACTGTGCAACAGCGACTCTTTATATATAAAAGCAAAACAGACCTATTTGGAAATTTAACCAAGGTCTAATGAGTCTGAGCTGTTTGCGGATTAATTAATTTTCTTTTTTATTCTTTAAAATTTTCAACTGAATGAAGAAATTACAACATCTCACGTGTCCCTTTTCACTCGACGACATTAACAAACTATACAACTTTGAATGGCTTACACTTTGCTAAGTGAACCTCTCATTGGAGCTTACTGCGACCTACGATGAAATGGGTAGTAGCTGCTTATTATCAAAAAAGGACTCAACTCTTTTTAATAATTTCCTGGGTTTTTCTATTTTGACGATCCACATATTATTCTTAAGTATAATACGCAGATATATATATAAAGTATGATAACATCACATGCACAATTGGTTTATCCTGTAAGGACCTAAGTTTTTAAACATTATATTTTTAAAAGATAATATAAATACATCTTCGTAATATTTTATTATTCAATAGTGGTATAAGTATTCTAAAAAGTATATAAGTTTGCAAAACTCTATAAACAGTTTGATCTTCAAACATAATCACCCTTTATAATTAAACAATATAACCAATCAAACCATACAACATATACAACCAGTATGGACAGATAATATAACAAAACATTTTAACCTAACAATATAATCAAACTACATAGCCATACAACACAATCAAACAATATGAATGGGCTATACAACTATAAAATATAAATAACCAGTATAATCAAAAACATAACTAAACAACACAAGTAAACAATATAACCAAGAATATATATATATAAAACAAACCAAAATAACCAACACTGTAAAACCAACCATGATGACCAAAAATGTATCCCAAATCGGATGTATCTTCATTAGAAAAATATAATCTAGTTTTCTTCACATGGTGATATCAACAGTTGTTATATATCTGTCAAGGGTGTCCTGGAATTTAATAACAACATTTCCTCTTCATGTAAAAAGTTTCTCATCTAATACCGCTTTGATCATGTCAGATTTTCAACAACTGTTGATATCACCAAGAGAAGAAAATCAAACTATGTGTCTACTGAATCAATTTTTGGTTTGCTTTGGCAATATATATATATTATTTTACTTTAAAAATCAATCTTTTCTCACTTCACTTACCTTCCACCTTAAGGTTGTTTTTCTTGCCAGTTTTCAGAGTTAACACGACTCTAAGAAAGATACAGTGTATTATCTTTCTTTTGTTTTAGTATGTTTAATAACATGTCACTTCTAAACAGCCCTTCTTGATTCTAAGTAGAGAAATCTTAAATTTCCCTCACGTAATTCTTACCATTTTTTTCCCCCCTCTTAGGAAGAATGAGGAGGGGTCGAAAGAGATTCCAAAGGGATGGTCCCAGGTTTAAGAGCAAAGTCTTGTATTCTTCACGTCATAGAGATGTGACAAGGTGGTGAACATAGTTCTGCTCTATGGCACGTTTAGGGAGGGCGGTAGTGACAAGAAACGAATACCGCAAGAATCTAGACGCATTTTTATTGGCTATTTTTATTTTATTTTTTTTACACAAAGGTATTTTTTTTTGAGGGTTCATTAAGGTTTGATGGAAAGGAACATGGCTTAGGTTAGTATTTTTTTGCCGTTTTTATACCAAATATAGGTTAATACGGGGAAATAATTAATACAAATACATTTCAGTAGAATGTAGACGTCTAGAGTCTGTTCACCATAGGAATTGTTCTCTGTAAAGCCTTTTCCCCTACCAGAAATCTATTATATAGTAGGATATTGGTAGGAAAATAGACCTTCCAGAGAGTAATTCCTACCGTGAATGGAGATTAGTTTAGTTTTTGTACAAAATAATTAAAATATTGTTTTAGAAGAAACGTTTCATTTTGGTTTTTAAAATTACTGTAGTAATTTTTAAACATTTCTTGGTTGTGATCTTAACACGCACCTTTTTAATAAGAGGAAACATTTCTTTTAAAATTCCGCAATATTCAAGAACGGTTGAGATTAATAAATGTAGAAAACTAAACTTAATTACTATACTGGAGCAGTATTGTATTTATTTTTGAGAAAAAGGTGCTTTGAAACTCTCTGTACAAACTTAAATGGGAGAAAGAACCCTAAAACTAACCCTTTTTTTTTTAGCTAATTAATGTATGTCCTCAAACGTCACCCTTAGGTAATATAGGGCGCTGTTGGCAGATAAATTAAAGAGAGACACTGTGAACAACATCGCCCACTTCGATGGTTGCATGATCTAACGCGCTAAACTCATGATATACTATACTGCTAAAGACGGGGAGATTGGTGTTCGAACCTGGTCGGATGCTCATTGAGAGTAGTTTTCCTAAATGGATTTTTCACTATCCCTCCACGAAAATGTTTGTGCGTTTCATCTAAATTAAACCTTTCTTATCCTTAGCTTATTAATATATTTAGTATATTATGGTACAACACGAACGGAGGGGGAGTGCTAAAAAAATTAATTAATTCCGTTATATTACTATCATATGATTCGTGTTATTTAATTATATTTTTTTTTTGTCACCATGTCCTTATACCAGTTTGGGCTGTACGCTTATTTACTAATTACGTAAAAATATTCGGGATGAGTAAGACTACCTTAAGAGAAGTGTTCCCATATTGACGTGGAGGGTGAGTGAAAAGCCATATACGAGAACCAGCCCTCATTACACCTAGCCGGGATTAGAACCCTTATCTCCCCTTCATCTTCTGTCCAGTCTGTTGTGAGGGAATAATTTTTCATATAATTTTTTTTATCACCTTGTCTTACTACCCGTAGACGCATAAATGGTAACTACTCTAATAGGGTAGAGATGAGGAAGCAAACATTTAAGAGGTAATCTATCCGCATTTGCGTGGAAGGAGAGTGGAAAACCATTAAAGAAATATCAACATCAGTAGATTCTACCGGAATTCAAACCCCAAACTACTCGTCATCAACAGGTCCTATAATGAGAGTGACGCCTTAGACCGTTCATCCAATGAAGCAACTATTCTTCCCTTCATGAATTAAACTTAATGCTTAAACATCTTACAAAAATTCTCCAGCCATTCCTCATTTTATAATTTAAAGTGAAAATGTTTTCGTTCTGTTTCTTGAATTAATAAAACCCGCCTCGGTGGCGTAGTTGGCTAACGCGCTTGTCATGTTGAAGCTCGACTGCTGAGGACGGGGAGATCGATGTTCGAATCTCGGTCGGGCGAACTGAGGGTGGTTTTTTACTAAATGGTTTTCCACTCTCCCTCCACGCAAATACGGGTTCACTTCCTCTAATTCAACCTTTCCAATTCCTAATCCATTAGAGTAATTAGTACTTAAAAGCGTATAACCCGAATGTGTAGTAAGACTCGGTGCTAAATATTATTATTATTGTATTAATAAAGAACGAGTGAGCGCCTCCTGCGAGCCAGACAACACCGCAGATGCGACAAATAGACTTAAGCGACCAAGTGAGATAATATGGGAGGGAAGTCTCTGACGAAGATAAGAACCGGTTGATGCCTTCAAGTTTGTTTGTCGCGCTTCCAAGTGTTCGTGAAGGTATGCATGCAACACATGTCGCCGTGTAAAACACGTGCTCAACACTTTGAAGTGACGGGGAAATTCACATTATGAAGACGAAGAGTTTCAAGGTGGAAATGTAGGGAGTTAATGGCAGTATATTTTCTGATTCTAGCGCGAAACATATTTCAATCAAAATAAATATAATATTGCTCCAATAGAAATATAGGGTTTAGCTTTCTTCACGTGGTGATGTCAACAATAATAATAATATTTAGCACCGCGTCTTACTACCCGTTCGGGTTTTACGCCTTTAAGTAATAATTAATATAATGGATTAGGAATTGGGAAGGTTGAATTAGAGGAAGTGAACCCGCATTTGCGTGGAGGAAGAGTGGAAAACCATTTAGGAAAAACCACCCTCAGTTCACCCGACCGAGATTCGGATCTCGATCTCCCCGTCCTCAGCAGTAGAGCTCAATACGACAAGCGCGTTAGCCGACTACGCCACCTAGGCGGGTGTGATGTCAACCACAGTGACTCAATATCCGTCATGAGCATAATGGGTTTGAATGAGAAACATTTTAATTAAAGAGAAAAAGCTGTAATTTAATTCCAGGACACCCTTGACAAATATTCAACAACTGTTGATACTAACAGATGAAGAAAATTATACTCCATATTTGTACAGGAGATATATTTGAATTATTGACTAAAACAAATTTTGATTTTAAAAATGCAAAAGAAAACTACCCTTAACTCGTGTTCCCTAAAATACCACCTTAACACGTCAGTTTTAGAATGTCTCCGAGGATATTAGTTCACAATCAACCCATTAGATAGTGTTTTGTTCCTACTGAGACGTGCAAACAAAGGCTATCGACACTCTGAGGTCTCGGCCATGAGCATAATCCGCAAGTATATTTTTTTTAAGACAATATTTAAAACGTTAAGGGATTTCCTTCAACAACGATGTGCCATTTTTAAATTGAAATCTTATACACTGAGTATGTGTACCGCAATTTTTTAAATTTCAAACATTATTAACATTTATTAAAAGAAGGAGTTTATAATTTGGAATAAAAATAAATGTATATTTATTTTAGGCTTTTTATTGTATGACAATAAACTATATATTTTGTTCCACATCTTACTACTTATCCAGTATAAAAGCATTATTTAATCACAATATTAGGAGATAGGTGAAGGTAATATTTAAAAGAAATGTTCACACATATGTATACATAGAGAATGGTAAAACACTTAAGGAAATACAACCTCATTACACGCAGTTTGGATTCTAGTTCCAAACCTGCCTATCACCTGCAAACCAGCCAAGATGAAACTGACATTTAATCCGCGTGGACACCAATACAAGTATAAGAGAACTATTGTGTTAAAAACGTATCAATTAAGATTTTTCCTTGAGTTTCTTACTGCCCGTCCGGACTACACGAATGAGTGATGGGGAAGGTTACATTTGTGAGAAGGCAAAGGTGAAAAACAAATTTAATTAGGAAAGTAAAAACAGACTAGTTAGCTGAGAATCGAACCCTGTCAGAAAAGACGCTACTAACGCCTTCATCTCCCGTTCTCGCTGGAATTAGGATACAGTGCCAACAGAAATTTCTCCGCGAACCAAATCGCATCCGAAAGCAAACCAGGAGTCACTTAAACTCTAGGCTCAGCTCCATAACCGAATTAGTCACCCACAAATAGAAGGTCCTTTTGAAGTCCTTTAGATTATAAATCTGCGTAAAGTAAAAGCCACCGTCCCATCAAAATTGGATGTGTGAGGTGTACCTAATTGTCAGTTGAAGAGTCCAGGCAGGATTCAAGCCTAAAGGAACAGGTTCTTTGATGCCCATGTTTGGAGGCGAGAGGTAGGTAAAACAGGAGGGGGGGGGTATAAGGGGTTAGGGATATAATGTAGGCACCCAGACTCGTGTCATCAAAACCCCCAAATTATGAAAATGACGGGGAAATTAAAATGCTGATACTGGTGGCAGTGAAAGAGTTACGTTTTGATGACATCCATTGAAGAACAAGCCATATCCTTTGAGTATCTTTAGGTCAATATCTTGTATCCATTTTACTTTTCGTTATTTTAGAGGGGATTAAATAAAACAACAGCTACCTTAATAAAAATGAAACGTTTGAGAAATATTTTAACCAGTATTCATTTAAAAACTATAGATTATAATTAATTAATTATCTAATATTTCAATCGTTTAAAAATACCATTTATCTTTTTGCATGTAATGTTAAAAATATCTTCTATAATTTATATTTCGATTTTAAGATATTTTTCCCTGATGACCGAGTCAGGCGGAAGACAAATTGATACTAAATTCATTAGTATATTATAATCATATTTAATAACAGTTGCTTACGTGGTCTTAAGACGTCAGTCTCGCAAAATATTTCAACATTCAAATAAACAAGCCCGATGAACTCGAGCATATGATTACATTTTTAGACGCGAGTTATCTGGAATGAGCTATTAAACGAAACATTTTTTGTGTGGCAACCATCTTGAAAATGATAACCATATCGCAAAGCCTAACACACGCTCGCTCTGCCTAGGTTCAAAGAATCCTACTTCCAAATTTAGTTTTAATTGGCATACACATTTGGCAGTAATCGCGGAACAGATAGAGAGACAGGCTGACAAAATGCCAAACCATGAAGCTTTTGTTTAACGCCACGTCTAACTACCCATTCGTATTATACGTCACTTATGTATTATCTACGCTAATTATTTAAGAGATTAGGAAAGTTACAATTAGAGGAAATGTACCCACGTTTGCGTGTACTAAGAGTGGTAAACAATTTTTTTTAAATAAAAACACCGTTAGTAAACCTGATTGAGATTAAAACCTCATTCAACCTGTCATCGGCATTATAGTCTACTGCTAGAGTAGCGTGTCAGACCATGTGGCCACCAAATGGTGAAGTTAAAACAGGACTTAGCTCTGCTCGGTCAACTACAACAGCTCAAATAATATTACGAGGTCTTATAAATATAGTTCCCATCCTTGAAATTTGATGTTTAGTAATATGCCATGGTGTTTCTTCGCACAACGTCTTACTACGTATCAGGTATATTAGCGTTTAATTACACCGATGAGGTAAGGATTAATATGTTATAACAAAGAAGGAGGGAATGTAATTACGATTATGGGGAAGAAGATAAAGAAAAACCTATTTGAAAACAGCCCACTCTAAGCCGAGAACAAATTAGAAATCTGACTTTCTTATATCACAAAACCATAAGACTAGCCTTACGTTTAGTCACATGTCAAAATTGTGCGGGTATTTATTATGTTAATTTGTATTTCATATTTTGATATGACACTGCATTTAGAAATACCCCCTACCCTTCACCAGTAAAAGTAATAATTTAAAATTAATTATGTCTTATTACCTTGTCAAGGTTCAAAAATATTGTAAACAAATATTGATGTGGTTCTAATAAAATGAATTTAAATACTAACTCAAATTTCGAATACTAAACGGTCTTGGTTTCGCGTGTGCTTGTATTCAAATGAACCCAAGCGATGTTACCCAAACAACCTGACTAGCCTGCCACCAGGTATTCGTCGCCTTAAGGAGGGACATATTCATATTTTTTTTTTTTAAAAGGTTATATAAATGCTCTCTCGTGTTTCTATAAAAGTCGAAACGTTAGTACATTGTGTTTACAAAGTTTATCTTTTTTATACCTTTAAGGAATGAAATTAAAAAAATTCACTTGTCCAAGACTGTAATAAATTAAAATGAGTGTTCGTGTTTGTAAATGTCTTATAAATTATACAACCACATTAACAGTCAATATAAAGTTGACGAGTAACTAATCGACTACGCATAACTATAACGTGCAATTTATTAACATAGTTTTATATCAACACAGGATTTAACAAACGGGATTAATTTAGGCCAAAACATCTTAAATGATTATAATATGTATATATAATGAGAATAATATAGCTATATATTAATAAAGCTTGGAGACTTAAAAAATTTTTAATGAAGATTTTTTTTTGTAAAGGAACCAGTACAAACTCTTGTATTAATATGAAACTAATTTAATAACCACCAAGACTCCAAATGGGATTCTACGAAGACATTTCGATCGCCATAACTACTCAAGTATCTTAAATAGCATGAGAGTTATAATTTATTTATTTGTTTAATATTGTCTGACAGAAAATATACAAAATATGCTCTCTCGTATTCATATTCTGATTAATGTGATATTCAGCTGTCACCTTTGATATATATTATCAGTGCCTATATTATTATTATTATTAGCACCACGTCTTACTACCCGTTCGGGTTATACGCACTTACGCTAATGTGTGATGGTAGGGTGATTGTGAGATGAAATGGAGGACCTACAGTTTAACGTGGAATCCGAACCACGGTGGAGGCCTGGCATTCCTCACATTCACAATATGTCTTGTCAGAGGTGAAGGAAGGGTTTAGTAATCAGATAAATCTGTGCCGGGACCGAGGATTGAACCCCGGCAGCCAGCATAGAAGTCTGACACCCTACCCCTAGACCGCCAGGTCACCAGTGCCTATAAAATACTAGATCCATATTAAAGTTGTATCAATGTTGATCGGACGGCCACAGTGGAGATATTCTATCACGCAATAAATAATTACTTAATTTCTGATCTTTTTCTAATATTTACATACAGTATGACCCATAAGTCATTGGTCTCTACAATACCTTGTGATAGAAAGTTAACTTTAATATCCTAGGGTTTGTGTTTTGGTAGGCATATCTCGTGATCGGTACCTGGATTTTTCGATGGAATGGCTACTTGTAATAGCCACTTACAAATGCGACGCCATTTTATCATTCCAGGACTCATACTACAATGCGAAATGCTTAATGAAGTGTTCTTACAACCAGATGGAGGTTTTTCAGTGGCCGATTCAGAGGGGGTGATGGGGGTGATGACCCCCTCTGCTGTTTAGTAAATAATAAAAAATATTGAAATCAATGCCTAATGTTGTAAAGAATGACTATCACCTCCCTATTCCTATTTCCTATATGATATAATCATTAACTCTTTCAACTCAACCCTAATATGCGGAGAAGCTGGTGTTTTAAAACTTAAACTCTCCAGTAAGATAAGTTGGTAACCAATTATTTGTATTTAAATATATGTTTTTATATTACCATCTATTAAAAAACTTTAGGTCCATGTACATATTTATTACCTTTACAAATTGTGTTTTTACTATAAAAAGTCCTTTTTTTTATTAATATAAGTATTATTTACAATTATTTTTATAAACTAGCAGTATTATTATTAAAATTGTTATAAATAAAAGTATTGATTAATTAATATTATTAGATTTATACTTGAAGGAGCCTTATAAAAACCATCCCAGCCCTCCCTTCCTCTCCTCGACAATCGGCCCTGGATCCACCCTTGGTCTTTGCATCATTATGCTCTCAACACATCTTGTGAATGTGGGGAATGCCGGGCCTCCACCGTGGTTCGGATTCCACGTTAAACTGTAGGTCCTTCATTTCATCTCACAATTACCCTACCATTACACATTAGCGTAAGTGCGTATAAACCGAACGGGTAGTAAGACGCGGTGCTAGTAATAATAATAATTATAGTAATAATGCTCTCAACTGTCTGCGATTTCCTCAATGCAAACGTCCCGAACAGATAAATTTTAAACAAAAGGAGCTTTGGAGTGGACTTTTAGGTCACCTGATATCACTGTTTTGTGATATTTTCTAAGCACCACATCTTACTACCCGTATGAGTTATACACCTGTGTACTAATTACACTATGTTAGGGATTAGGAAGATTATATTTAAATTAAGTGCACCCAAATTTGCACGGAGAGAGAAAGAAAGAGAGAGGTGGAGTGGAAAACCATTGGAGTAAAACCACCCTTAGTTCACTCGGCCGGGATCAAACCCTGATCTTTATAATAAAAGCCAAGACTTAGATATTGTCGTTAATAATTTACAAATGTATGAGTTCAAATAAATTTAATTAATAAATTGATATCCCAGTATTTATTAGTCTAGTCTAACGCGAGATTTGCGTGTTAGACCATGTGGTCACCGTTAAAGGTTACATTTTTTAGGGGGGTGAAATGGAGGGGGAAATAAAAGACACGGTGTGGAGTTGTAAACAAAAAATAAATTGAAAGCGTATGTTAAAGATTCATTTTCTGAAATTAATTAGGAAAACAAAACGTATTTAAGTCAGGATTAGACCTCATGTGTACGCATGTGTCTGCAGGTCGGATAGTACTATGAATGTATCGCAAACAAGCGGGCCGGCCTCGCGGGCTGGATAGGGTCCACGGGCCATTAGTTGGCGAGCCCTGGCCTTGTCTACCGACAAAGAATCACTCGGCTGGACATGGCTGGCTCTTCCACCGTACCCAACGAAGGGACATACCTCAGAAGAGTGGTAATTAAGTTTATGAGCGTGGTCTACATGCTTGAAGCTAACCCTACCTACGGCCAGGCATATTAACTGTGCGTATACCTACCTACATACTCGCGACGCTACATAGCATACGAGTTTTTTTAAATAGTAATAAAAAAAACACACATGGTTTTTCAAACATGAAATTACGGAATAATGGTTTTCCAAATTGAACATTAAATATGCAGAACATGTGAAAGTAGAACATAAATGTTTGGAAAAGGGTAGTAGTATTTTAGTAATAAATTAAAACTTCATTTTCACATATCATCGATGATAGAAATTGGGCTAATATAATTACGGCCATTATAAAGTGTGTTTTTTTCTGCTTCCATTGTTTTCAAAATATTTCTTAATAATTCAAATTTTGATCATGATCCTTTTTGATCAATTTTTCCCCCATTTATAGCCTTAACTTGTAATTTGAAATTAATTTATGTAAAATTAGAAAGTCAAAATATAAATTAACACAAGCTAGTCCCATTGATTTGTTACTTGGACTCAAAATGTACCATCGCGTTTTCAAATAAAATACATATATTTTGTACTTTGTGTAGTAATATAATTCCAGTGTATTCAAATTTAACTACACTAATAATGTAGGTTAAAGTAAGGGAAGAAATGTATCTGCATTTGTCAGGAGGGAGCTTGGGAAACACCCTAAAACAAAAATAGCATTTGTACACCGAGTCAGAATTCGAACCTTAACCTCACCATAATTTGCAAAATCCCGACTAAATGATTTTTAAGTTTGTTCAAAAAATGTCATATTTCAAATTAAATTGTTCTTACAGTATTGTATACAGATTTGTTTTTAATATATTTAAATCTCTTATCAGAGTATTGGAGGCATTTCCAATCATAATTTTGTTAGCATTTTTATTTTTGTAACAATCATCACAAGATATGTTCGTATAATATAATGCATCGAGAACACAAAATACTTATTTACAATCATTGGAAATCTCCTTTCGAATCTCGATGGGTTCAAGATTTATTTTTATGAATTTTATTTATCATTGTGGTTTCTCCACCCCTTATCCATAATTATGTGAGTACAATTATTTTTATAAGCTATCACACTCTCCTTACAATGAGTCATTAATAACCTTTGTGTTTAACGAATTAATTAAAACATCATTAATTTATTTTTACTCATATAGATAGAGCTATTTTTTTTTTACTAAATTGACAGGCATTTTTTGAATTAGTATTTTATGGTTTAAAATTAGAGATGAGGTCAAATTCAATATTTTACTAATATGAATCATTATATTATTATATTCGAATCACTAATCTTGAATAAAAGTATAGACACAAAATGAAATAAGAATATATCAGAACTTAGAAAATATAAATAGTAGCTAAATATTAACATTTGTTGTTGATAAAAACTTACTTTATAATATGCATACGTACAGTATATTGTAAAATTGATGATCTGAGGTTTTGTTGAAATGTTTCCCCAAGTAATTAGTGTTGGAGCTCAACCACCATTAGGTATTATTAGAACCCTAAAACTGATTTCAATTCAAACATTTTAGAGAAATATATAGATATTTTTTAAACCACGAATCATCAAACCTTTCATATTCACGAGGATTTGTGGTCATATACCTATTTAAAATAAATCATTACTGAAACAATAAAATCAATTTAGGTACTCTAGTGTACCTAACAATTAACTTTTCTAATTTCTTAAATGACAGATCGAATGAGAATGGTAATTATTTAGTGTGTTTCTGTTTTTTTTTAAAAAGGTTTAATTGTGTCAAACTAACGGTTTTAACACAAAGATATTCCTTGTATGGAAGGCAAAGGGTCGATTCGAAAACGGTTATTGACTTTGTGGTGTATGATTTGAGAATTAGAAGTTTATTAAAGTATACTGGGGCTGTGCAAGGAGCCTAATGTGGAATAGATCACTTCATAGTGGTCTCAGTAGTTTAATTAAGTGGGGAATTTTTGAGGAAACAGAGAAAGAGTATTAAGCAAGTATAAGTGGAAGTGCAAAAGTTGTAAAATAAAAGTGTAAGAGACCAATATGAAAGATTGATGGGTGATACATTAATTTCACAAGAGCAGGAATGGAACGTAAGAATATATTCTAATTATATACTTAATACTTGGAACATAATAAAAGAGGTCCCTGTTGTCAGGTTCGAATTCTGCTAGACACATTAAAGAAAAAGTTTCATAAACAATTTGAATGATTTTATTTACTAAGAAACTATTTTCCTTCACTATGAAGATGTGCTCGTAAAATATGGAAATCGCATTTCAAAAATAACAGCTTTATATGAGTGCGCGAAAGATGTGTTGATCTTCGGTGGTGGGAAACTTGAAAAGAAATGCATGATGTAATGAACAGGTGACAGAAGCTATGAAAGAAATTGAAGCATATAAACGAATGATTGCAGTGAAGAGTGAAAGATAACAGTTAAGAGCATGTTTTACCTCAATGACAACACCTAGTTAAGGTAGATAACACAGCCCAAACCAGGCTTATTATGAGTCCTTCTCACCTCCTGGATTACTTATAATTTAGTTAGGTAATACAGTTTAAACTAGACGTTTTATGAGCCGGTCTCATCCCACGGATGACATAAAATTTATGCAGGTAATATAGCTTAAACCATAGCACCGCGTCTTGCTACCTGCTAATAAGTCTTAAATAGTCCTTCTCACTCTATGGTTAATATATAGCTCAGGTCCGTAATGTAGATATAACCAAACATTTTAAGATCTCATACCACCCGATGGATAGCACCTAGCCAAGTTAGGTAGTGCAAATTGAACAAGAAGTCATGTAAACCATAACATTTTACTGGTACTTAATATTATTTTATAGGTATGACCTAAGGGTGTGCAATATCGACCTTTTTTGTTGTTAAATAATGGTGGCTACACGAGTTGCGAGTAAACAGATGGCGTCACGTGGGCGCAGAAGCTAAGTTGTCTGGTGGGCAATAGTTGGGTATAACTGTTACAAAATTTCATTTATAAATAATTTGTTTTTGTATAACAATAACTCTACAAATACCTTATCGGTTTTTGTAAAAGTGTGAATTAAATGTTCTAACTTTATATTATACTAGCAGCCCAACCCGGCTTCGCACGGGCATAATAATATAATAAAAGAAAATACACAATGTTTTACAGTGAGT
>CABEEJ010008917.1:0-21269 GCA_901482245.1 Timema douglasi
TGCAGCAGCGACTTCTAGACCTAGGTCTAGACGACGCACCTCCCCGCTCCCCGAAGCCAGAAGAACAAAGAGCGGAACAACATATTATATGTATTATGTATATCAAAAGTGACAGCTACAGATAACAGGACCTGGTGTATCAATAATTTAAAGTAGATCTAGTAGCTTTTCTATCTGTCAGATAAAGTTCTTCCTTTGAAAATTGGACTGGAATTAGGTTTGTCATATTTAGGCTAAATGATTTAAATTAGTATCAAACTTAGCTCTAGAAAAATTATTCAAAGTGAAAATTAAAATCTTGACTCTAGTTATTATTTTTTTAATTCTGGAATATTATTTATTTATTTATGTATGAGGAATTCGAGGGGTTTATTCCTATGATTGTTTTTAAAAGTGGGCCTACTTATACACTATCAAATGATGAGCTGTTAGAATTGTATTATAATTTGTAATTAATGACGGGAGATCAACGGTGGTTTAACCGGTCCCTTGGTGTAGTGGTCAGTGAACCTGCTAAGAACCTAAGGGTCCTGGTTTCAATTTTTGGCGGGATTTACCAGGTTCAGTGGTTTTTGTTTTTCATCATCACATTAGTGCTAATATAAAATAATTCCCAAAGTACATGTTCTATTTCCTGTAATTATTCAACTTAACAGGTCTTAATTTTTTTTCAGATGAGTAAAGTGTATTTATGAAATAGTGTTGATGTTGAGTGGGAGCATAATATTCAAAGTAATTTTTGTTAGATAACCTGCTTCGGTGACCGCGTGGTCTAACACGCTACTCTCGCAGTGTAACTGCCGATGATGGGGAGATCAAGGTTTGAATCTCAGTCGGGTGTACTGAGGGTGGTTTTGCCAAACTGGTTTTCCATTCTCCTTCCACAGAAATGCAGGTAGACTTCTTCAAAATAAAACCTTCCTAATCCCTAAAACCATTAGCGTAGTTAGTACATAAGTGTATAGCCCACACAGGTGGTAAGACGCGGTGCAAAAATAAATAATTGTTAGTTAGGTTATTTGTCATTACAAATGATTACCAATTCAAAGCACTTTTTTTTGGGCAATGTCCATAAGAAGGATTGTGTTTGAAACTTTTGGTCAAAATCTATCAAAATTGATACTTCTTACCCGGATATTTGAGAAATTGAAAAATATACTATGTTAATTCCAATGTGTTTTTGTAGTAATTATAATACTAATTTCCATAGTAGAGATACATCACCAATGAAAAATATTGATAATAACTAGGGGTCTGCAAGCTCAAGTTTTTTAATTCGAGTTGATCTTGAGCGAGTTTCTCATGAAGCTAGTATCAAGCCGGGGTGACCTTGGGTTGAATAAAATCAATCATTTTAAAATTTAATTATATAAATAAAAAACAAATACCTGTTAAAATCTTTTTTTAATGCAATAAGACTCAAATATATATTATAGAATTAAATTTTAAATATAGTGTGCTAGTAACAGAAAAATTAATTATAATTCAATTTACCGAGCTCAAGTATCTATTTAAAGATCAGCTCAAAGCTCGAAATCCCAGTATTCGCATAGTCCTGATAAAAATCCTTTATGCAGCTTTTACATTGACTTGCACAAGTTTTGACCTTAAAGGTGAGATAAAATAAGAATTAGAGATAACTATTTAATGACTCAGGCGTGTCACAACAAAATTAGTTGTAAGTTCATTTAAAAACAATTAATGTCATCAACAAATGTTGGATAAGTCATTTATCTATGGAAAGGAAACCAGTTTTATAAATAAATCCAAAATATTTAGATTAACACACAAAATTAACTATATTAATTAGTATGTCAACATTCAAGGTTGAATAAATGTAGTTAGAGATGTCATGATGTAAATTAATATAATGAAAGGATACTGTTATTATAATAATACACTTAAACTGATAAAAGCAAGTTATTTTTAAACATAGGTAGGCCTAATATAACTTAATTGTATTATTTTTAATGATTGTTTTATCACAAAGTGTTTTAAAGCACAAATAAATGGTCTAATTGCCATGCCTGTAAGCTACGTTGGAGGCCTGTTCAAAAAGTTCCAGAAATGTTTTTCTTCAATATTTTCAAGCTTAACTACAACTTATTCAGTCTTGTCACCTTCAAAGTAGTCTCCTCCAAGGTTGACACAGTTCTTCCAACGCTGTTTCCAATTCATGGAGCAGTCCTTATAGGCATTTTTCATGTGTCTACTAAACTTGACCAATGAAATCCCCGACCTTTTCCCTGATCATTTCCTAAAATTCCCGACTAAAAAAGTATGTCACATTCTTCTAACTCTTCCCCCCACCCCCATCCTTTTTCAATTAATCTTTTTTTTTAATAATAATAAGTTTTAAAATTTGAATTAAAATTGTTTACTAGGAATTAAAAATATATTACATAGCTACAAAAAAATGACATTATAATTTACTGATTATTTTATTTCATATTTTGAGTAAAATATCATTTTCCCGGATTTTTATTGTGATTTACCAAATTCTCGACTAATTCCTGTTTTTTCCCAATCACTTCAAATTCCCGGCTAATTTCCGTTTTTCCTGATGGTAGACACCCTGCATTCTTGTTATGAAATGTAGGTCTACTTTATTTCTTCAACCGTGTTGAATCTTCGTCTTTTCAAAGTGGATTTTAGTTTTGGAAACAGAAAAAAGTTTGCAGGAGCCAAGTCAGGCGAGTAAGAAGGTTGGGGAAGCACAGTTGTCTCCATTTTGGCACAAAAATCACAAATCAGCAGCAATGGTGTAAGGGTGTGTTGTCGTGATGGAAGAACCAGGAATTGTTTTTCCACAGCTTGGGCCTTGTTCTCTTGATTTGTTCTCACAAACCTCTTAGAAATATGAAATACTACCACTGATTCAATGTTTGTCCCTGTGGTAAAAATTTATGATGGACAACCCTTAACATAAAAAAAAGTCAGGATGTTTATTACATTAGACCTGACCTACTGAATTTTTTTCCAGCCCACTGTGAAAACTGGGTTTATGTCTGAAGTTTATGTCCTTGACTATGCGATCCAACAGTTCCTGACAGATCGCAACTCGATTGTCTCTCTAAACTTAAGTAAGCAACCGCGGGAACAACTTTGCAGCAACTCTGCGCATTTCCAATTTTTTCTATCAGAATGTCATGACATGATCCTAATGAAATGTTGAACCAGTCCCCAATTTCTTGAACAGTCAACCAACGATATGAACGCAAACAGAGGTACCTACCGCACATAGCCATGACATTGCGCTGGCAGGCTATTTTAAAAGTTTGGGAATGTTTTGAACAGGCCTTGTACTAGTATGATACATATAATCCATATCAGTATATATAAAGTATCAAATTAATTTAAAGTAACAAATGTCTCAAATACTGTATAAGATACTGTACAGAGCCTAGCAGAATGTTAATTTTATTTCTAAGAGTGTATGCAAAAAAAAAGAAAAGGTAATTAATACACAAATCACAATACTAGTGCTTATAGTATGAGTAGTATTCAGTTCATACAGTGTGCCATGCTAGCGCACATAATGGCGGTAAGTTTTGACGGGTTATGTACCACCATTCAGTCATAAGTCACTGTATGTGAAAGTGCATGTGACGCAATGTACATTAGTTGACAATTCCTTTAAATATCCCGTCAGTGGTCAGTCTTTGTTATTTTGTCTTACAGAATATTTGGTATTCTTTTGTACTATAGTTTTCTGATGCAATACGGACACATTGGTGTTGTATTAATGAGAGAACCTCTAATTTAATTGTGCATGCAATTAAGAAGTCTAACATATGTTGAAAAATATGTGATATTTTAGAGGCCTGTAATAATATTTCTGTTAATTTCAAAACACTTTTCATTCCAATAATTAAAAACAATTTCATTCTTTACAAACATACATGTTACCAACTTTGACATACAAAACAAGGAGATTTATCGTTTTAGTAATATAAACTCTAAAAATGCATACTATACAGAATCACTGCTTGGATATGATGAAGAAAAAAAAATAGGGAAAGTGAAGAGGAATGATAGGTTATTAAAAAGAGAAAATTCCAAGAAAAAATGTTAAAAAATCAAAAGATAAATGGGGTTTTTATAAACAATTTAACATAGACTTACTCCAATTAATTCTAGTGATGTTGCTTAAATAGCTCTTTAAGTTTGTTTTTTCCTTTATGATGAAAATAAAATTCAAGACATCTAGAGCTAGTGCTGCTTATACAACAACCAAGAGGGGTGAGCTTAAATGGACTATGGACAGAACAAATTTTGAGCTTAGGATATGCCTGAGAAGGTACTTGAATGCCTATGACCAAACCAAAATATATTAGATTTGCTGCCATTGAAAATATATTAAAAATAAAAAGGTCAGCACAATAAAGTCTGCACAAGAAAACAAGTCATAGCATAGTGACGAGTTTACTCTGAATGCTTTCCAATTTAAGTTAGTTAAGTAAAGAAATTTAAAGCAAAGTTTGCATTTGCTCTGTCGAAAATAAGGTGAAATAAACCATTTAGTACATTCAACTTTAATAAATGAATAGCTATAATATTAATTTTTTGTAACAGTGCCAAGTAATCTCAAGAGTGAAAAATGATATGGTTGACAGAGTAGCGAAAAGAGTTTGACTACACAGTGCAATCTTTTTTTTTCTCTCAAGGCACACTATTCCTTGGAGGTAAGCAAATGTTCATACAATTAAATGTAAATGACTAGTAAGGCTTAGAAGATGGGAATTATCTTTTAGTTACATATATAGCTGTATCAAATAACATATTTGTAAATTTGAGAAAAGAAATGACTCCTGGGCACAGGACGTGAACCCTTGACTTAGAAAGCCAATTTTCTACCAATGAGCTATCCAGGAATCACTCATGAGCAAGGAATGATAGCTCAGTGTTTTAGCATTGGTGCACTAAACCAAGGGTCCTGGGTTCGATTCCCAATAGACTATTCTTTGTTGTGAGTTCTCGCAACATATTAAATGTGCAAGTTGATTACACTATGGGAGACTTGGCCATGTGAAGGTTTGGAGAGACTTCTTTCAGTTGAACAGGAAATGGGTGTGTATTCGTGCTCTATTAGATAGCAAATTTAATTTTTGTGCAAAACTGACAAGACCGAGTTTTTCATTAATTACTCTTTAGATGGTAAGCACACAATTTCTCTAGAAAATAAACATTTTTCTCTTATTTCTTTATAAAACTATTATTGATTTAAACCATTTTTTTATATTATTTTTTATCAACAAAAACTTAATGTCAAAAATGTCTGAGCACAGCTGTTGGGAATCAATATTGTCTATGAGAATGCCAAGATCATTAATATAAAAATATTGTTCTAAAATATCACTTTATATACAATAGCTGAAAAAATAGTGATTTTCTTAGTGAAATAAATTGATATGTTAATATAAAAATATACATTTTATTTTCAATAGACCAACATAATGTTTCTTTCACATCATTTTGTAAAAACAATCAACGAGTTTCTTCTATTGTAAAGTTTGAGACTATCAAAACAAGAAGTTTACTTAAGTCATCAATAAACACATTAAAAGGGGGGGGGGGGTTATATTTGAATCTTGGGGAATACCACAAGGAGTTGAGAAAGTTGGAGGTGCATGTGTCTATTTGATGGCCAAAAGATTTAACTAGTATGCAAATAGTGCTAAGCCAATAAAGATATGAAATAGAGAGGAAAGCCCAAAATTGCTAGCTCTCAATATTAATACTATGTTCACATAAATTAAAGGACTTTGACTGAAATAAAATTGCATACTTTGAGTGAGAAGAGACCTTAGGGGCTACGTGTACTAAGAATTTGAATAAGTTAGTGACATGTATCGCTCATAAAACTGTGTTGATTATCAGAAAATTAGTTTTTTATATTATGGTGTGTTCGTCTAATAATTTTTTTAACTATTTTAAAAGCTGTATTCAATAGAGGGACAGGCCTAGAATTACAGTCCAATTTTCATAAGAGCCTTATCTGACAGCTGGAAAAGTTGAGAAATATCACATAGTCATAAGTCAGGTAATGTTATCTGCAGTTGTCACTTTTGATAGACAGTATCAATACATATAAAATAACACTACACTAATATAGTAAATAATCCAAATGGGTAGTAAGACAGAGTGGTAAAAAAATGTTGACTGCTAACAGATGTTCAAAAACGACTTTCAGGCAACTTAGTCAATGTAGGGTGTATTTTTGTGATTTAGTCAATAATTATATTTTTACTTTTTAAGTGTTTTTTTATATTCTTAAGGGCTATTTCACATTTTTACTAAGGGTAATGAATACATCCAAGCCCTAAATATCCCCAATGATCTGCGCTTAAGTACTAATTACGCTAATGGTTTAGGAATTGGGAAGGGTGAATTTAGAGGAAGTGAACCTGCATTTGCATGGAGGGAGAGTGGAAAACCGTTTAGTAAAAACAACCCCCAGTTCACCTGACCGAGATTCGAACCTCAAACTCCCCATCCTTGCACTCTTATCTCAATACGAAACTAACACGTTAGCTAACTACGCCGCCGAGATGGGTGATTATAACCCTAGTAAGGTATTAATGGGTGTTGGGGGCTAGGGGGAACGAACTTAGGGATAGCTTAAGAATAAGGACTTTCCAAAATACTATTATAAAACAGAGGCTGCGGAACAGTAAGGGCAAAATCAAGATTACAATATTTTCTTCTCATTATTGTAGAAGATCAAATATGAAGATTTAGGTCCAATATTTGCAATCATATCTGACCATTGTCTAACCCTTGGCCTCCACTTTTCTAATCTTTCTTACATTCAATGTCCATGTTTCTGCTGCATATGTGATTATGGGTAAAAAGTACCTCCTAATGAGCACTTCCTTACACTTCAATATGCTGGCGGCCGGGGTTCAATCCTCTGTCCCGGCACAGATTTAGCTGATTACCAAACCCCTCCTTCACCTCTGACAAGACATCTTGTGAATGTGGGGAATGCCAGGTCTCCATCGTGGTTCGGATTCCACGTTAAACTGTAGGTCCTTCATTTCATCTCACAATCACCCTACCCTTACACATTAGCGTAAGTGCATATAACCCGAACGGGTAGTAAGACGCGGTGCTAATAATAATAATAATACACTTCAAGGGTACCCATCTTCTTTATAGTAGGTACTTTACACACCTGGGAACGAATACTGTGAGTATTATGCTATCAGTCACTAAGAGAAACAGGATTAGGAACTAGACTGTCCGGTAAAGGGTGTGGTTACAGGGGGTATAAGGGATAGTAAACACGGCTGAGATGGTATGGCCATGTGATGTTTTGATAGAAAAGAATATATAGGAGAATGATGGTGATGAAGTATGTAGGAGAAAGACTACAAGGGAGACCAAGAAAGAGATGGAAGGAGAAGAGAGCAAGTGTGCAAGTGAGAGAAGAATGGAAGCAAATAAAGGAGGAATAATGGTGAGAGGAAAGAAGAATATGGAGGCATTTTACTAAATTTACCCGGCAACAGGCTGGAAACAGTGGTGTCTAGACCTTGGCTTACATATTATTTTCTAATCCTAACATGTTTTTATGTTATATAAAAAATATTAACAAGGTGAATAGTTCTTATTTCTCTTTGATTGTTTTAATTCATCACTAAATTATACACTCATTAGTTTTGTGTCTTGTTTACCTATTGTTTGGTTCTGTTTTTAACTCTAACATTATTACATCAGTATATCTCCAATATTAATAAAAAACTTTCTGAAATTACAGTAGGGCCTCGCTTTACAGCGCTCCGCTAATATGGCGGTTTCGAATTATATACATGCTTCACTATGTCCAGCACCTGTCTCGTTCTTACGGTGATTTTCAAGATGTCATCTGCATACTATTGTGTAAGAGGAAGAAACCTTTGGGTATTCCTCTCTCTCTTAAACAATTTTAATAATCGTTTGCTAATTTTGAATAAATATTAAATTATTAAATGTATCAATGTATTTTTAGTTAAATGAAATAAATGTGTTAGTAAAAGGTTTGAACATCATTAGTAAGTTTGAAAGTCATGAATTGTGTTTTTAAATAAGTTGATGTAAGCTAATATAGTAAAACTTACTTCAGGCTAGTAATGGGAACACTCGCAGGCAGCAGCTGAGTTACATAATACCACCATTTTATGTCGATAATTCAGTCTGTTTATAGTAGTTGTGGACTGAGATTTTTAAATTCGTTGGATTATTTTATATACAATATTGAATAATATTTTTTACTAATTACAATGACTTCTAAGTGTAGTTGTGATAAAAAAAAAAAGCGGACTCATAAACCTCTTACTTTAAATACCAAGCTAGAAATTATTAAACTAAGTGAACAAGATATGCCTTTGGCTGAGAGAGGTAAGCTAGGTTCGGCTCGCACAAATGTTAGTACAATTGGGAACGCAAAGTGTGTACTGTGGGCTATATACACATTACTTTTGTATTGATATTCTAGACCTACTATACCACATGATAGTATAAACATGTTATTAGGATTGTATAGCCATTTCAAGTTAAAAAAAAGTTATGTCCCGCTTTAAAGCACGGCCTTGAAACCTAGCCCGCTGTATGAGCGGGACCCTACTGTATAAGTTAGCATTTTATATATTTTGTATGAAAGTAGTATTAGCCTATTTAGCAAACAAAATAATATTTTTATTATAAAAAAACATTTTGTGTTGCTAAAGAATGCCTCATCAGTGCACCCCTATCACCCGCCTACCCCCCCCCCCCCCCACCCCNCACAACCCCTAAATATGCCACTGGTAGGTACCACCTAGACAAGCATCATATGAGCTGACAATATTCCACATATATCACCACTGTCACTGGCACATTGGATAGTAAAAAATGTAGACTCACCATATTGGAAAGAGCCACTCTGCTCTTTGGCACTGCAAGGCTGATATCAAACGTAGCTTTAATGGCCGGCTCGTCCCAACAAGGAAAACAACGCCTTGCATCAGTCGCTTCAAACTGAGTCACGCCCGCAAAACGTTCTTCACCACTCGGGCTGGAAATATACAACATAATTTTTTTTTTTAATATTGTAAAATGCTTACCATATTCGAGAGTGCTCGCAGTAGATTTGAACGCAACACCACGGACAGCGTGAATCGAGCCTTGAGTGCGGGCTCATCCCAACATGGAAACATGCGACGAGCGTTTGTTGTACACAGCATTGTCACCGCTGAATAGTGGGTCTTCTGGTGGTTACCCACACCACTGTATTGTCATAAGAACCGATATTAATACCTTATTGGAACTTGAAATAAAAAAATTGACAGGATTTTTATTTTCAAACAAGAAAGGTAATTGAATTTACTATAATAGGGAAGGTACATAAAGAAATGGGTAGGCCTACCTAGAGTATGAAGGACGCAAATATAATAAATTATATAGCCTGTCCCTTGTATTAATACCAAAATTTGAATATAATTTGCTGATTTCTACCATAGGTATCATAGTAAAAATTAAACAAACAAGATACATTACCATAAATCCAAAGATTTGTCGAATGTAGGTTTGTCAAAAATAAATTATGGTATGCATTGCAAAATTCACCCTTAAGTTGATATAAAATGAGACCTGAAGTTAAAATAAATATTATGATTGATTTAAAATATTGAAAATCCATAGAATAGATAGGATAGTCGATAGGCTACATTTGTAGACATGGGCAGCATGTATTATTGCCAAACACAATAGACACAGTAACTTATAATAGACCGGTGACATAAGTTAGCTAGATATATTACAAAAACCCTTAATCAAAGGAGAAGTGAAAATAAAGAGGATTAAACTGAGAGGATTAAAGCAAGGTGACAAGAAGGAAAACATGATAGACAAGGATCAAAAGCAGTGAAAAAAACGTCAAGCTAGAAAAAAAAAAGCAAATTAATCCAAGCAAGTTTTTAATGTTGATAAAATGTTACTAAGAAGTTTGGTGTTAGTGAAAGATGGTACGTATTTCTTTCCGAAGGGCTTACAGTAGGACTTACAATTACTTTGGGCTGTGAGGCGACCACTGTGCAATTAAGACACACTTTATTGGGGTAACTCCACCATGGTTCGGATCTCACGTTAAACTGTAGTTCCTCCATTTCATCTCACAATCACCCTACCATTACACATTAGCGTAAGTGCGTATAACCCGAACGGCTAGTAAGACGCGGTGCTAATAATAATAATAATATTGGGGTAACTAATGTAAACTTTCTACTATTTTGATCCAAACATTATGAGAAGAACATATTAAAATTGTTCTTATTAAAAAAAAAATGGCTCACAGACTTAAAACCACCTGAGTTTTACGATTTTGAATCTAGCATACCACTTGTGTATAGAAGTAATAGTAAAATATACCTTATTGGGACTTATTTAAAAGTTAGAGCTTTATGATTAGTCAAAGTAAGGACAAAATTATGTTTTTATTTGTACCTCCGATTTCCCCACACTGGGGTAATTTGGAGGTAAAATCCCCCCCATAAATTCAAAATCATAAAAAAAATTGGATACAAACTTTTTTTGGTTAATTATTCAGTAAAATATTTGAACAGAAACTATTCTTTTACTGTAGCCAAAATGAAAGTATAGTGTTGTTCACAACAAAGATTCTGAACCTAACCAAACCTACCCTGACAGTCAAAGTCAAGCCTTTCCACAGAAAGTAATATCTTGAAATGATTAATTTGTATTATAAATACAGAGTTAAAAGGATACAAAATTCTCAATGAAAAACAAACAAAAATAATAATAATTATTATTATTATTATTATTTAGCACTGCATCTTACTACCCATCCAGGTTATACACTTTAACTACTAATTACACTAATGGATTGGGAATTGGGAAGGTTGAATTAGAGGAAGTGAACCCGCATTTGCGTGGAGGGAGAGTGGAAAACCATTTAGGAAAAAACCACCCCCATTTCATCCGACCGAGATTCGAACCTTGATCTCCCCATCCTCAATGGTCGAGCTCAACACGACTAGCGCGTTAGCCAACTACGCCATCGAGGCGGGTAAACAAAAATTACATATTGTCGTGAATAAGAAAAATTTCATTGACATTAAGATAATTATTGGAGTTACTGGTACTTAGAACATCATTAACTTAATTAAGATTAATATATATATTAACAACAGCACACAATTTTATTTTGTAAATTGTAGACAAAATTTAACATTCAATCTCAAAACATTTTGAATTTTTGCATTTCATTTCTTAGCAATTTAGCCTTTTCCTCTGCTTCATGCAGAAATGTAGTTTGCCGTAGCCAACATTTCAGTTAACGCAAATAGGTTTAATATTTTTCCAGTATCTGATTTAAAATTTAAAGATATTCCAGTATAAAAATTAAAATAAAGTAAATCTCCAATATTGGTATAGTAAACCTATTTACAATAAGAGAAGTGATAAACAACTAGCAGAACGGTTCTTTATTGCAAACATTGGCTGAGTAGGCCTACATGTACCCCAAAAATTTAGTGTATTTTGTTGTCTTTTTAATTGTGAACTTGGAGGCGTACAATTTTCTGGTGTGTAGACCTTGCCCTTCTATCTTAATTCGATGTTTAATTTAAAATATCCATCTGGCACAATTTTCCCTTAAATTAATTAATTAAATTAATACCGGTAAATTAAAAAGTATTATATTCACACTTGTATCATGTTATAACTAGACACCAAAATAAATAAATGTTTATAACTTATAGAAAGAGCCATATAAGATATTAGTTTCAAAATAACACTTTTTTAATTTAGAAAGAGCACATAAACACAACCAATAAAAGTTTGTATGATTCAGCTGCCCTTGTTGCGGCTGGAAAGGCATATTAATTTTATGAAGAGAATACAGCATTCTAAAATGAACCGTAGATGCCACTTACACAAAAAAGAAACAGTCAAATAGTTATTTTCATATTCATATGTAGACCTATGTGTTTTAATTATGTAAAAATGGTTCAAAGAAGGAAATAATTAAAAGCCAATTGTTTGTTGTGAACGTTTTGACTCCAAAACTAACAACTAAACATAATATGGTAAATAGTAAATCATATGGTATGGCGAATGGATACACGGTAGATTTCCCTAGCTGCCGCCACCCTCCTGATGTAGCTAGGGTATAGACACCCACTAAATTATGTATTAAGACTGTAATACCTTTTAATAGGAATAATCCAATTAAAATTAGAAATCCTTACCTTACATATTTGCTTCTGTAGAATCCCTTCATTTTATCATTGAGTTCACCAGTGAAGTCAAAAAGTAATGATGCTTCACCAACGGCCAGAGCTTCGGAAAATGTAAGCGTAATTGTTTCATCTTCGACAGATAGAGCTATGTTTAATGGTTTAATAGTATTGCCATTTTGAATCAATTCAGCACTTTTTATAACCAAATCCAAGGAGTTGAGGATAATCTTGTCTGTGGATATTTTCACCTGTCAATAAAATAATAACTTTTTGAAATTAAAATTAATTATTATAGGCCTATTATAAACTTGGGACATAGGCTAATTAAGATTAATTTGTCTTCTTGATACATACACTATGATAGGATAATCCACAAGTCTTAAATAAAAATCTATTTTAGCATATTGCTCTTGTATGCTGACAAAAACTATTTAACATTTAGCTCCTTTAATAAATATTGTTATTTAAAATAATTTATAGTTACCTGAACATCAATAGTTTCTTTCCCTTCAAAAATAAATGTTTTCAAGTCTGGTTTTAAAAGTAGACCATAATGTTTCGGCACCACTGTTTGCGGCAATCGTTCAAAAGGTTTTGATTCGGGCATTGTAACAATACTTGTTTGATGGTAACACGCTCTGCACGAAATGAGACAGTTATTAGATTTGGCGAGATTGCACGAAAAATGATTTAGATTATAATTAACCTTTGAAATTTGTCCACAGAACGTAGAGGTTTCGGAGATAAACTGACAGCACCGAACTAGTTTGCCGCAAGAGGCACCTTGCTTCAATGTTGTTACACCACTGACACGTATTTCAGTAGGTCTAGTAAGCCTATTTTCCTGGCTGAGAAAAGAATAACGGTAACGGAACAGTCGGTGCCCGACAAAAACCGGTTTTAGAGCCCGTGGTAAAATACAACAGGCTGTTTGAATAAAAAGAGTCATATAAGATTAGCCGTACAAAAATATAAGACAATTACGTTGATCCTCAGGTAGTTCAAAGAAAGTGAAAGTTAACTAAAAAAAAGCCCCAATAATTAGCTTCCTCAGATCACGGATGAATTTCCAAAAAGCTAAAGATAGACTACTTGTAGTTCCAAATTAGTTAATTGATGGAAGGAATTATCTGGAGAATAACACTAAGGATTTCTTCAAATTCCAAGTTAACACTATTCACACAAATACATTGCATTTACTTTGAAAATTTACAGTAATATTCAATAATTTTAACAACATAACCACCATGTTATACTTGTAGTTAGAAAAACAAATGACTATACATTTTTTCACGTCGGCCAATGTTGCCAATATTCTCCACCCGCCAGATTTAAATACCGGCGTCTCAATTAAATATCAAATCGAGGTGTGACTGCTGCTAAATCTATAGTACCATTTTAATAGGAAAGACCTTTTAGAAAATATGACCAAATTTTTTTCGTCAAAAACTGATAACATTTTGCCCTTTATATGAAAATTGGACCGTTTAACAGTTACTTCAGTAACTAGACTAGAGTAACTTTTAACAACTGTCAAATGCGTTTCTTCCTATGACGATTCGACACTTAATATTATGTATTTTGTTTAGTCAAATTACGGTCGCCAATTGGAGCGACCACACTTTCTTTTCTCCCTCCCACTCCCACCGACTTCTTCCAAAGCTTCCTTTTAAATATTAGTTTTTTATCAAAATATTTAACGTGCACTTTCTTTTATAAAAAAAACAACAGAATCAGCACATGACTTACAAATGGATTAAGTCGAAGCACATGTGAGTATTATTTGTACGGTCATCCATTCAAATCCAATCACCGCCTAGATGAATTAATTTAAGTTTTTTGAATACAAACTTTTTTAGTTGCATTTAAACGAAAACCGTAATTGAGGTGCCAACTTTTATTTTGATTGTGAGAGTAGGTAAGAACGTTTTCTATTGGTACTATTTGGGGGTTCAGGGAGGGTAAGATGGAAAAATATTATATTTGCTTTTAAATTTTGTTTCGTCTTAGCGATCATACCGTTGATTAATTCAGAAAAGACCAATTAAAATTCTATAGAGGTCTATTTAAAACGTGGAAAGATTACTTTCGACAAATATATCCAGAATTCTACTCAATTATACGCAAACATTTTGTTTAAAAATTCAAATATATTTAAAGAGGGCAAAATTTTTAATTTGAGATTAAAATTAGAATAGGAAATCCCTATCTCAAATAAAGTGATTTAGATTTCTAAAATCTTAAGACTACATTCGAGAGTCACTATTGTAAAATTGTCGCATGACACGTCAATGGGTCGGATATAGTCCAATGTTCATAGGAAGAACCTTATCTGACAGCTAGAAAAAATGTGTGGAATGTCAGGCCTCCACCGTAGTTCGGATCCCACGTTAAACTGTAGATCCTCGATTTCATCTCACTATCACCCTACCACTACACATTAGCGTAAGTGTGTATAACCCGAACGGGTAGTAAGACGCTGTGCTAATAATAATAATAATAATAATAATAATAGCTAAAAAAAAGCTACTAAATCTTTCACGTACTGGTACGTCAAGTCATGTGATCTGCAGATCTTTGAAAGCTACCAATACCTTAAAAAAATTACACTCATAAAATGGTACTTTTTTTTGCACCGTGTCTTATTACTTGTTCGGGCTACACGCATGTATTTTAATTGCGTTAATGAGTTAGGGATGAGGAAGGTCTAATTTGAAGAAAGTGTACCCACATTTGCGTGGATGGAGAGTATAAAATTATTTTGGAAAACCACCCACCCGACCGGGATTCAAGCTCCGATCTCCCCGTCATCGGCAGACCAGTATATTGCGAGAGTGACGCCTTAGACCATGCGGTCACCGAAACAGGTAATATTTAAATGATATCAATTTTGGGCGAAAATAAATTATTATATTTTCTAAGAGGTTTTCTAAAAGGCCTAGGTCAGAGCTTAAAATGTAATGTAAACCCAACAGAGCAAAATAGATGATATCCCTCCCCACGGCCCCACCCACACCCCCATACACAGAAAGGAGGAGTTGAGGGTGGGTGTAATGTTTGGAAAGAGAAGAAAAGGTGAGAGGGAGTCTGTTTCCCTCAATATTTTTCTTTGTGTCTGACCTAGTGACCGGAACAGCTGGCGACTGATAGGTTCAAAACTGTTGTTCCCCCCCTCCCCCCCTGCCCTCTCTTCGTAAGTGTACTGTTACCTGCCAGCGCGGAGGAGGGTGAGGAGTAGGGGTAGCTTTCACTCTTGACAAGATAGTAGTAGGGGAAGGGGTGGGGTTTTTTCCCGTTACTTTACTATCATCTCTCCCCCTTTCATCCCTCACTCCTGTTATGAGGGAAGAATGGTCTAACTGCACTCTCCACCAGTCATTCGTAGCAGTGAAACTGTAGTAAGGTACGAATTAAATTATATTGATTAACTAATTACCTAATTTCCTAATCAATAATTATTATATAAAATACATACATATGTAAAGAAGCTCATACATCAATCACATACACACACACACACACTATAACGCTTCATAATGTAGGCCTATGTATTTGAAATTACATAATTTTGCATGCATTCATAATAATAATAATAAACCGGTGAACATGGGGACAGAGGCGTCCGTTTCATCTTATCTGATTTGCCGGTAGTAGAGAAGTCTGAATCTCAGCCGGGTGTGCTCAAGTGTTTTACCTAAAGGTTTTTCCCCATCGTCCCTTCATGCAAATGCGGATACACTTTTTAATAATTTCACCTTCTTCACTCTTGCTTCAGTGGTCACATGTTCTAAGGCATCAATTTCGCAATATACTGGTCTGACAATGACGGATAGATCAGGGATCGAATCCCAGTTGGGAGTAGCAAGGGTGGGTTTTCCCTCAAATGGTTTTCCACTCTTCTATCACGCAAATGAAGGTACACTGCCTCTAAATTCAACCTTACTCATTCCTAACACATTAGTGTGATTCTGCTGATAGACCTGTCGAGTAGTACATCTAAGTGCACGGAAACTAAATATAATCTTCTTCTTGGCACTGCGTCTTACTACCCGTTCGGGCTATACATCTATGTGCTAATTACGCTAATGGGCTAGGGATGAGGAAGGTTGCATTTAGAATGAGTGTACCCCCATTTGTGTGGAGAGAGAAGATAGTGGGAAAACATTTATGAAAAATCATCCTCAGTACACCAGACTGGGAATGAGTTCCTTCTTCAAAGTGTAGGCACTTACTAATATTTACAATTTGATTTGAGTAATTCATTAGTAATTGTATTTCTTAATGTTCACTAAATTTTTTTAATTACGCATTAATAAAGGTAAATAAGTGGTGTAACACTAAACTAGTTCAAAACTCAGCTAATCCCCAAGTGGTTGACTACACTAAACTAGTTGAAAATTCAGTTAGTCCTCAAATGGCCCACTGGACTAGTTGAAAATTCAGTTAGTCCTCAAGTGGCACACTGGTCTGAAAAGTTGCGCCATTCCTTATCTTTGAGAAAGATAGAGAGAAAATGGCGATCCCAGCTCGCCATTCCTTACGCCAGGCCTTATTATGGCTATCCCTTAATATATTACTCTGATTATTCATTGTTGATGATGAAATAGTTTAAACTAAGATGTCTTCACTAGCCCCTGTAGGTACTCGTATCTCAGTTTGAATATCACTGCCCTAGAAAACCTTAAATTTAGTACGGACGCTAAAATTGAAAAATCTAATATGGCTGATCCAAGATGGTGGACGTAACGTAAAAATTGATTCTGATTTGGTTGAGATAGGGGAGCTCAACTAAAAGAGCCATGGACACAAATTGTGCTACATATTTTTTTAATGGAAAATCTAAAAATAAATAAAAACAACAGGGAAAATACTTCGTGAGAAATCCAAAATTGCGTTTTTCGGAAACAGGTCTAACCAATAGTTTTATAATAAAAGTCTTGTTTTCATTTCATAAAATGCCTACACTTAATTGCTTTCTTTGTTACCATAAATTTTCAAAGAAACCGCGTTTAAGAAGCTAGTCGGAGCGATACAATAACTAGCTCAACAATGTCACGAAAAGTTTGTGACAAGCCAACGAGGGACGTAACATAGTGAGTAATAGACGTTTTTTATACAATTACTTGAATATATTATATGTATTGGCCTAATTGGTCATAGATTCATACGTTAAAAAAGGTTTCAATAAAATAAATATTTGTTTTAAATTTTCTAAATGTTTATCACCCCCATATTTAGTGTTCCGAATTCAAAATCTCAAATGTACCCCTAAAGTTAAGAGTGGCGTTTACAGAGTTTTTACCTCCGTAAGCTTGAAACTCTCACGAATTAATTTAAACTTCCCCGTCACTCTAAACTTTGGCCAACACATATATCCCATATTTTTATGACACCCTAAAAGAGGCTATTTCGACAGTTAAGGAGATTGGGAAGCGGTGAAGGGGGATCAGAAGAAAGGGTTGACCCACTTATTTTATTGTCACAGCAGGCATCTTCATTTTGGGCCTCACAAAACTCGGCCATGTGTACAGTTCTTAAGGCCTCTTTCACAGGAGAGGGTTTCTCGAGAACCGATGCACCTTTCTTGAGCTATATTTTCCATCGAAAGTGACAGCAACAGATTACATGAATTGATATATAAAATATCTTTTAGGCATGTCCATTTCGACAGGTTGTAATATTAACCAACCTAACAAAACCATACCTTCAAATTGATACACGCATAAAAAGTTGGAATTTGTTTGTAAGAAAAGTATATTTCTATAATATTAGCTAATAGGCAAGATTGTATACAGTGAGAGTGATATTCATTAATTTTATTTTTATTTTAAAAAATCGACTCCGTTATATTAGAAGAGCCCACAGTTTTAGCTCCCTAAGACATCTAGGGCAAGGGCTATCAATTTTTTTTTTATACTGAAGGATTCCTTGCGTCGGAAAATAAGCATGATGGAGCCCCCAAAATGTGTATACTATTATTATGATTATAATATTATAATAGCACCGTCTGTAAAGTAGAAAACAAATGGAAAACATCACATGTCTGGTTGCTTGCACCTTTGGCAAACCTCATGTAAAAAAGTTACCTTTATTTATTAATGGCTCCAAATGGGGATTTTCAATTTTCTGAATAAAACGATCAATTTTTTACTTTACGGTATTAAGAGTATCCCTTTTGAGTAGATTAATTGGGGAAGAGGGGTCGTGTCCCCCCAGCCCCACTCACTAACGACGTCCGTGGCTTATAATAAAAACCATTTATTACGGTAGCTAGTATCACTCACCCTTTATTAGCATCTGATTAGTGATGACAAGATACTAAACCAATTTCCAAACAACCTTCAATGGGTTGTTTTTTTGTTCAAATCCTATATTCAAAAAAATCTTGTGTCCTGCAACCCTGATCAAAGTCGAATTTTATTGATCTAGTTCTGATAGACTTTTTCCATCATACATGATTTCAAACACAGCTATTTTCTTAAGGGGCTATCAATCAAACACGTGATTATTTTTTCTTACCTTTCATAACCCCCCCCCCCCCCCCCCCNNNCTCCCTCTTCCCACGTAACATCGAGTAGACATTTATCCTGACACCTCCCCCTACAAACTGTGACACATAACTTTTCACATCAAGAGTAAATAGCATTATTTCATAAGGAGACTCTTTCACGTATCCTAAGATCAAGAGCGACCTCGGTGGTCTTACGGTAAAGTGCGTTGTCCTTAAGATCAAAACCAGCTGGGGTCGACAAATTTTTTTTGCGATAAAAATCCGTAGCACAATGTCCTTCAGAAGGGAATTAAATTCATCGGTTCCCATGTCAATCGTGGCATGTAAAATAACACTGAAAGATATGTAAAAATACCTTTCCTGGCAAAATTGGTAAGCCCTTTTGATCTTAATCATATAAATTCTCGTGTACTGGTATAATTCAGCAGGTTCATAAAGTGCACGTTAAATACCACAAATAGATTAAGAAAAAAAAACCACAAATATATGCCAAGTCATGCAATCTGCATTTTTGTTGGACATTATTAATATCTATAAAATAACGCTAAAAATATAGTAAAATGTTATCATTGTTTACAAAACAGTTTTTTAGTTAATAAAAGTTTCATCCCTTGAAAATTGGACTTAACTTGCTGTTGTATAGCTTACCTATATTTTCTTAACAAGTGGACCACTTTTTAGAAAATATAAAATTAGTTTTTTGGCGGTCAACATTGATAACATTTTACTATAGTATTAGTGTTAGTTTATATATACTTATAATATAACAACGTAAAGAGATTAGTATTCGACTTCTAGCATTGCGGGCTCGGCACGCTTGTCATTTGCTTGCGCTCGCTCGTTCGCCCTCTATCCATCCGTGTTTGGCAGGTATGCAGCCAGCTTCAATGATAGGGGGTTTAGAGAGGGGAGTGCAATTGAAAGAAAAGGGACCCGTTTGGAAGATTCTGGGTTCATTTTATTCTAAGCCATTATTCAAGAAATAGTTGAGGCTCTAAGTGAGTGGACCTGTGTGTTTGGACTTGTGTGACCGGCAGAGGGCAGCGTACCCAGTGTATGGGCCAGCGTGTCCAGTGTGTGGACCAGCGTGTCCAGTGTATGGGCCAGCGTGTCCAGTATGTGAGCCAGCGTGTCTAGTGTGTGTACCTGCGTGTCCAGTGAGTGAGCTAGCATGTCCAGTGTGTGGGCCAGCGTGTCCAGTGTGTGGACCAGCGTGTCCAGTGTATGGGCCAGCGTGTCCAGTGTATGGGCTAACGTGTCTAGTGTGTGTGCGCCTGCGTGTCCAGTGAGTGAGCTAGCATGTCCAGTATGTGGGCCAGCGTGTCCAGAGAGTGAGCTAGCATGTCCAGTGTGTGGGCCAGCGTGTCCAGTGTGTGGACCAGCGTGTCCAGTATGTGAGCCAGCGTGTCCAGTGTATGGGCTAACGTGTCTAGTGTGTGTGCGCCTGCGTGTCCAGAGAGTGAGCTAGCATGTCCAGTGTGTGGGCCAGCGTGTCTAGTGTGTGTGCCTGCGTGTCCAGTGAGTGAGCTAGCATGTCCAGTGTGTGGGCCAGCGTGTCCAGAGAGTGAATAAGTGTGTCTAGCTAAATGCAGTGTGTCATGCGCTGTCAGTAGTGGAGATTTAAGTTAATTACATTGATGACGTAGATATTGATTGTTATTGCGACCTATGTTAATAATGAACATTTTTGTGACTGCTTTAAAAATTTAAATATAAAAACGTGTATCAAAGCAATTCAGTAATTAAATTTAATTGTATTTTATGTGTTCTTACTAGCTTATTTTTGATTTTTTTTTTGTTTATCACCGTGTCTTATTACCCATTAGTGTTATACGCTTATACTAGCTTTATTAATTTATAGATTTAGTTACCACTTTTATTATTTAATTTATTGACCTGTTTAGTTGTGGTTAATTTAATTATACCAGTGTGTGTGTGTTGTTGTTTTATTTTTAATAATCAAAACCTTGAATATTTAGTATGCATTTTCATTTTTGTTTAATCAACAACGTACTCTTAATATCCTAAAAAGAGCTCACAGTTCACACGGTGACTTGTGAACGGCCCGTGACCTCACAGGTCGTACGCACCTGCACTATAATATTTAATCAGGCCTCGTGGTATAGTAGCCAGGGCCCCCTGGCTGCTGTCCTAGATGTCCCGGGCTCGATTCCCGAATGTAACCGTGAGATTTTTATCGAAAGTGGATGAATCCCGATGGTCAGCAGGGTTTAGTTAATTACTCTTAAGTTAGGTTAAGATCTTCATTTGATTCACCCCGTCAAACTTATTATCATCATCCTCTCATCTCATCGGGACATAAAAATAATCAGCACGGAAAGGATGCACGATTAATACATTCAGGCTAATCTTTCCACAAACTGAGCTACGGATTGATTTAGCCCATAAAAACCATTATTATTATTATTATTATTATATTTGGAGCATCGCAAGTAAGACAGAACGTCATGTTTCAGGGCGCGAAGGGGTAATCGGTGGTGGCTGGTGGTGGGGGGTAATAGCTTGTAGATAAGGGG
>CABEEJ010008918.1:0-21268 GCA_901482245.1 Timema douglasi
ACTGGATATTTTAAGTTCTACCTGAGTCGAGGGGCGCAACAAATCTCCCATAAGGCTGGGTATCTGTTATTTCCTTGTCTGTGGCCTGCTGTTAAATTGTTATTAAAATATAAACCATTAATCTGGATATACTGCGCGCAGATTCTTGTAACATCCCCAATTTTTGTTCCAGGCTGTGTCAACGCAAAGGGCAAATGTAAACTAAAAAAGGGCATGCACCAAAGAAGGGGAAATACTTATAATTCTCTCTTCCTTACTACCTTAGGGATGGACATTTAAAGAAAAACATCGATAATTTATAACAAAAAACATCGATGTTTTGTAAAATATCGATTTTTTTTATCAATACAACAGGGGTTTTTAATTTATTTTTTCAAATAAATTAAGTAACTATATCTGAAGTACTTTTATATTCAATAAATCAAAAACTTAAATTCAAATTCATACAATTATGTTTATAAAATAATACATTCATATCAATTTTTTTTTAAATTGAGAATAGCCAGTTATTAATATTGTCCGTTTAATAGTGATTATAATAACCACAATCCATCGTTCACTGTTTGTAAAAATAACTCATTTTGAAACCATCTTTGTTTCAAAACAGTTTCTTGTCTTTGTCAAAGATTGTCCTACTTACTTCACCCTCTACCACATACTGGTAGAAGTGAACATCGGGCATCAATGTTTTTAAAACGATATTTAAAGTTCAATGCTCACGCCATCGATTATATATATCATCGATTTTATAGAATAAATAAAACACAATATTTAAAAAATTAAATTACCATGTTTTATTTGTTCTCTAGAATCGATGTTTTACAAGTAATGATTTTTCTCATTTATGTTATCAATTCTATGGTTTTCAACCATCAATGTTCTTTAGCGACATCCAAGGCACATACATCATCGATCAGCAAGCATCGATGGTTGAAAATCATCGCCCAATAAACATTGATGTTAAAAACATCGATGTTTTGAAAACTTTGATGTTCGATGTCCATCACTACTTTACCTCTCCTACGACCAAGTGAATGGCTTGGTGGCTACACTCTCTAGTAGAAAAATAACAGCTTTGACTCTCTTAAACTATAATAAGAATTCTCAAATAACTTTAAATTTGTTGTTGTTAGCCTACCAAAAAATTACTGTATTAATTAGAGGAAGGTTAAATCTCGAGCCCTTTTACATTAAGTCTAGTCTCCTAGCTTCACAAAAATTATTAAAAAAAGACGTTGAAAATTAGCTAATTTCACATATTTACATTTATTTTTCTAGTAATAAAACTCAAAATATAGGGTTAGTAAATAAAAACAACCCTGTTGGAATATTTCCTTCATTTTGGCATTAACTATATTTTTAAATAACGTATAAATGATTAAATATTGCGTTAGAGCTGAACGTCTGCACGGAAGTTTCACACCTAGCAAAGCAGTCCCCTTAACAGTACGGCTCTAAGGGTTTTTATATTACTTCCTTCAGAAATGTGCAGCCATAACATTAAATTTCGTTTCAATATTAACTGTGTAAATTATAAAAGTATATAAAGAAGGTTTATTCAATGTTATATATTTTTACATTATTATATATTTTACTGACTATTTGAACTAATTTTGCTACGTATTTATGTACATCTTTTGTAGATTAATACTACCTAAATATCTTGGCTATACTCATAACAAAGATTTATTCATGGTGGTGTGCTTGATGACCCATAATTTTTAAAAGCACGGTATACATGTTGTTTTAAAACTATCATGACATACAAAGAATACCTAGAAGTAAGACATCCATTCCAAATCGAGTCATATGTGGTGCTGTAACACCAAACAATAGATGCGTCGCATTTCAGTTTCAAGCGACCCAAAGTAAAATTATAGTGAAATAATAAAACCATCAACATCACACAATGGATGAATAATCGACGTGATTAAATGACAGCTTGATAGATTTCTAAACACGAGTTTCAACATAATGGTGAAATAATGATTGATTATCTTACGGAAAACTGGAAAATGTGGGGAAATTTTTTGTGATAATGGTTTTGTTAAGTGTATAACTAAAGCAGATATGGGTTTTATTGCAAGAAGAATAAATTTAGTATTACTAATCCACGTTGACCTTACTCGCAAAAGAATTAACTGTGATATTGTTAATCTTAGTTGCTTTACTTGCAATGGCTGTGGTATCGTTAATTTGCGTTGGTTTTATGTGATAAGACAATAACTTTGGTATCAATTCACGTTACATTTGATGTTATTCATTCGCATTGTCTTGTCTTTCAAAGAGAATAACTTTTTCACTATTCGCCCCCGATGGCCTGTTTTACAAAGAGGAACTATCCAAAATGTCGATCGTTTACCTCAACTCGAGATTAGGTTGTTTTTCTCGCATAATGACAGCTAATGTAGCGATTGCAAAGAATACAATGAAAAAAAGATCGGTTGATAATAGAACAAATTCATTAATAAAAAGGCAATCAGTCACTATCTATATTTGGTCAATAAACTGTTTTTAGACTATTAGGCAGTCCACTTTAGGTCCGTACAAAAGAGTAGGAAATAAAAGGAAGGTAAACTATAAATTAAAACGTGCAGGCATGCAAATTGGGCACTGTGTATGATAGAGTAATTTTGTTTTATATGTTTAAGTATTTAGGGCCCAAATTTACGTCAACCAAACCTCTTTTAGATTATGAAAAATGTGTGTTCATTATAAAAAAACTGTATACTTTTTACGTTTGAAAATAATTCAAGTAAGTAATATCTTTTTATTTATTCATATATATATATATATAATTTTAACGTATATAAAATATATATATTTATACATATTTTTAACGTACATAAAAAATACTAGGATAACGTTTTATTAAGTTATAGTAAAACATTTGAAAGCTTTTTAAACGTATTTTTTTAAACTTTGGGCGCAATGTCCACATACTTTTGTTTAGTTTTACATTTAAAACAAGTGTCAGTAACGACTTATTCCGAGTTGTAGGATTGAGGAGGAAGAAGAAATACATCTGCATTGACGTGGTAAAAGAATAGAAAAAGACTTCTATAAAACCACCCCTAGTGCAGTCATTCGAACTTCGACCTTGGACACCTCAGTCCACTTGGTTATTGCTAGGTTGACGCCATAGTATGTGTAAACACCAGTACGATCAAGATTACATATTTTAAAATAGTTAAATGTAACAATAACTGTACAAACTTTTAAAACCCTGTAAAATTTGAAAGGGTGGCTAGTTATAAAAAGCTCGCAACAGTGGCCACACAGTATAAGTTATCCATCCCGCAATAGACGGGAATGCTGGTAACGAGGAGGTCAAAGTTCGAATCTCGACCAGCGGTAGTGGGGGTGTTTTTTCACTTGAGATTATATTACTGTGGATTTCTTGCCCTCTTTTCACACTAATAAGAGTGTATTTTTTTCAAGTTCCCTCCCATATAATAGCCTCGGTGTTGAACGCACTAATAATATAATAAAAACTTAAATTGAAGATGAAATCCTCAAGCTAAAGAGCGGACCAACAGCAGCAACACATACACATTTTATGAAATGGGAAGTTTTGTTAAGCACGAGGAATATTAAGTACGAGAAAACAAGTTTCATCTTGGGAGAAGTTTGATAGTTTGTAAAGGACGCCACATTCATGAATTCTCGTCTGATTACCACTCTATTGTACTCAACAGAGGACAAGAATAACAACAAAAACGCGCTCTGGAACAAGAAATTTGCTCGTAACATTTCTGCAATCTTGCTTTACAGAGAATTAACAGCAAAATTAATGAATACACCCTAAAGAAAACATTAAGTAGTAAAAAAATATAAATAAACGGGACATGTTCTTCAACCGTCCTCGTGACTTAGTGGTAGGAATTGTCCATCACAGCTTTAGATGACCCTGGTTCAATTCCGAGCGAGGCTGGTAAAATTATTTACAAATTGTACACCATATCATCTTGCTGTGCAATTTATTAGTAGCCTTAACTCAGTCGGTAGCATGTCTGTCGACTGAGATAATAGTCCTGGGCTACATTGCCAGCATGACCAAAAAATGTTACCATTGGTGAAATGTGGGTCTCCAGTTTCAAAGTGATAAATTAACAGCCGGGGGCTGGGTGTTGCGTCCGTTATCTATGTGATTTAAGTTAATATGTAAGTAGTGTGCTGATCTTATCAATCGGTTCATAAAGTTCTAGTTAAACAACTGAAGAAAAAAAGAAAAGAGAGAAGTTGTGTGATGCAGCCGAGTAGTTAAAGGTGTAGTACAAGTGTTCAGGGTAGCTGATTCAAATACGAACACACGTATCTTCATCTTTTTGAGGGGAAATGGGGGTCGAGGGGTACTTTGATCAATCCGCTGCGCTCATGAACAGTGAGATTATTTGATAGTTTAAAAATAAATATTTCACTGCTCTTTGCAAATTAGCATAGACAAAACTTACATGGTGTCAAGCAAGCTCTCTTACTTCGTAATTCAAATGACGTTACAAAAATACTTGGGGATTCTTGTGACGTATATTTTACGTGTCACATGAAATTATCTGCCCTTTCCAGGTTTTCCAAGTGTGCTTCATCTCTATCATTAGCTCTTTCATTACTTAACTTGAATAAATATGCACACACGCAAGTAGTTTGGTAGAAAAAAACTTTTAGAAAATTCAAACACATTTTTATGACAACAATGATTGCATTATTCTCTAGTATGTTTATATGTATATTTTAGCACTTCATCTTACTACCTGTTCGGAATATACGCTTATGTACTAATTGCGCTTATGGTTTAAGGGATTAGGAAGGTTATATTTAAAGAAAGTGCACCCGCATTTACGTGGAGGAAGAGTGGAAAACCCTTTGGGAAAATAAACCTATGCACACCCAACCGAGATTCGAATCTCAATCTCCCCGTCATCGGCAGTCAAGTCTACTGCGAGAGTAGCGCCTTAGATCATGCGGCCACCGAAGCCGGTTTTTTGCTATATTATTAGTTTTATTTTATTGTTATCTATATATATAATTATATAAAAGGAAAAACCCGCTCACTCATTGAAGTGTTCAGTTGGCAACACTGGGAAGGACCTTCAGGAGATGGATGATCTGTGACGAACGTGAATCGTGAGTAGTGTCAAACTTTGAGGCGTACTAATACAATTAACAAGTGCTAAATTAACTTAAGAATTAGTTTAAACAAAGTGTGCAATATTATATGCAGCACAAGTATGATTCAGAGTATTACACTCATTTCCCCATCACTGTACTTTCTCAACCCCTGAACCTGGGAACTTGAAATTTTGCTTGGCAAGAAGGTAGCGGGATTGCCCCATATAACCAGAAAAATCTAAAATTGGGAAGTTTTAAAATGGGGTTTAAGTAAATGGAGGACCTATAATAAGAAAAAAAAGTTAGATGAAGTAGAAAATTAAAATTTGGCAGAGAGGTAACTTTTCAGTATGGTAGATGATTGAAATTGGAATAAAAAGCGCCAAAGAAATTAAAAATAGAAAAAAGGACAAAATTGGGTAAACTGGATAAAAAGTACAAAAGTGTCAAAAGCGCCAAAATGGTAAGCGGTTAAAAAGGACAAATAGTCAAATAGAGTAAACGGGCTTAAAAAAGGTCATAATTTACTTTTCACCCTTTTTTCCACATTGGCACTTTTTACTTTACCCCTTAACCATTTTATTCAAAAAATTGATTACTTTTACTTTTTACCCTTAACCATTATTATGGGCAGAGCCGGGTACTTGATGATAATTGATAATATCTATCGAACGTAACAGCTGTAGAGAGGGGTGGATTGGCAGATGTAGGAGGCCCGGGACTAGTGTAAGATGATAATTGATAATATCTATCGAACGTAACAGCTGTAGAGAGGGGTGGATTGGCAGATGTAGGAGGCCCGGGACTAGTGTAAGATGATAATTGATAATATCTATCGGACGTAACAGCTGTAGAGAGGGGTGGGTTGGCAGATGTAGGAGGCCCGGGACTAGTGTAAGATGATAATTGACAATATCTATCGAACGTAACAGCTGTAGAGAGGGGTGGATTGGCAGATTTAAGAGGCCCGGGACTATTGTAAGATGATAATTGATAATATCTATCGGACGTAACAGCTGTAGAGAGGGGTGGGTTGGCAGATGTAAGAGGCCCGGGACTAGTGTAAGATGATGATTGATAATATCTATCGGACGTAACAGCTGTAGAGAGGGGTGGGTTGGCAGATGTAGGAGGCCCGGGACTAGAGGTAAGATGGCCCTTAACGTGGGGATGTAGGGAACACCAGAAAAGGCCAGTGTTTTTGCAGTTTTTATAGTAAAACTTTTTATGGCCAAAATAAATAAAATATTGCTACAGTAGAAACATGCGAGTTTAATTTTCCTCACATGGTTATATCAACAAATCTTGAATATCTGTCAAGAGCATAGCGGCATTAGATGACAAACCTTGAAGAGAAAAAGTTGTCATTAAATTCCAGGACACCCTTCACAGATATTCAAGAAATGTTGAGGTCATCATGCGAAAAAAGTTAAAATCTATGTTTCTACTGGGGAAATATTTTGTTTATTATGACAATTATTTAGATATAAAAACTGCAAAAATACTGGCCTTTTCCCGCGGCGCCTAGACTCCCACCTTAACATACATTCATAAATACTAAGGAAGCTATGTTTTAGTATAAGATGAAGTTGTGAAGTGGAGCTCTGTACTTTTATTATTAGTAAATTGAACTCCTAGGCTATTTAAGTTACATAATCGATGATTACGCAGCTTTTGAGTACACTTAAAACATCAGCGTCTACTTTCTAATGACATGAGAAAAAAGCTTCTAATTTGATAGACACTAGATGGTAATTTATTTTTGAAATGATTAAGTTTGTAAATAATCCTCCACCCTCTACTTGTGTAGGCCTAGATTATAACGAGAGTAAAGTAACTGTGTGTTCTCTCTAAACATGTGCGTGGCGGTATTCGTTTGGCCTAAGACAACACCGAGGACAACCAACGGGACGGTTTTATATTTAATTATATCGTATATATTCATAAATGATGTATTCTGGGAACCCTCAGACTAAATCACTGGGACTTCTAATAAAAGTTTAATAAAAACAATCATTTATAAATGTAAATCAAATCGGCCCACGGGGATGGCAGATAATTTAAAAAGAAAACAATGTTGATAATATTTAGAAACTTTGAAGATTAAATGTTTTATATATAATAATAATTTTACTTTACATCCACACTCTGACTGTACGCCTGCATTTCCCCTCGCATCAACTATCGAGACCATGCCCGCAGACTTTGATATACCATATGTAAAATCACAATAATACACATTAAAAGCTAAACACAAAATATAAAGGCCGTAGTCAGGAAGGGTTTTTGGGAGTTCAACACCCCCTCCCCCGAAATTTTATGGACAAAATATATAATATGGTTTTATTTATGGTTCAAACAATATCAGAATTAAGGTACAAGTACACATTAGGGGGCTGTGTTACCATAAACAGCAGTTCAGAGAGTTAAGGATCCGGGTTTCAATCCTCGGTCCCGGTACAGATTTATCTTATTGCCAAACCCTTCCTTCACTTCTGACAAGATGTGGGTTAATCACAGCTTGTGAATGTGTGGATTGCCAGGCCTCCACCGTGGTTCGGATCCCACGTTAAACTGTAGGTCCTCCATTTCATCTCACAAACACCCTACCATTACACATTAGCGTAAGTGCGCATATAACCTGAACGGATAGTAAGACGCGGTGCTAATAATAATAATAATAATAATAATACTTCACAGAGCATCTAGAAATGTTTAATATTTATAATTTTTCCTAGCCTTCGGCAATTGTGGGGTTATGTTGCCATAAAAACAACCACTTAAAAGAGCTTCTAGAAGTGTTTAACATTCAGAATTTTTCATTGCTATCGGCAGTTATGGGGTTATGTTGCTATAATAAAACACTTCAAATAACTTCTAGAACTGTTTTTTTTATTATTATTATTTTAGCCTCCGGCAATTGGGGGATGTACCCACCAAACTCCCCAGAAATTATTGGCTGGCTATGACCTTGCAAAATATAATATGTTAATTGCAACATTTTACCAACTGAAACTATGTTTTGAAAAACCTAACTAACATCGATGTTTCAATTTAGTCCTAGTGAAAACAATATTCCATCACATCCACAGTGATAAAGAGAGAGCTCATAAGACTCCATGTTTTTCCTAGCAGACGATGTGTCCACGTCTGATAAACACACAAGATATAACGTTTCAGCGAGGTGAGATAAAGCTCCGTTGAAAGTAAAATCATTGCCATATTTTGCTCGAGTGATCTAGGGTCCATTACGAACTACTATTTATATTCAACAGATCTGGCTGGCAGGATGGAAATTCATCGATATGAACAACAACAAACAAACAAACAAACAAACGAGGTTATGGGAAAAATATGTATGACATGTATACGAATGAACGAATAACAATAATAAAAAATACATTTCATCTCATGGAAATAAAATGTAATTTTGATTCATGGATTACAAAAGCACAACATAAAAATGCATTTTGTAAGCCTTGGTTGTTCGACACGTTGTGTCGTTATTTATTACTAACCAAACAAATATAGGGCATAGAAGCGGGGGTAAGGGGGGAGCTAGCTGCCAGGAGAGTAATATTTGACCGGGCTGCCGTTTGGAAAGAGGTAGCGTACCAAGTTATTAAAGGCCCTATATTGACGAATTTGGCCCTAACCCCAGTGTGTGAAATTTAATAGGAGGATGAAGAGGAAGGAAAGATAGGAATAACTCGAGGGTCATTGGAGGGATGTCCCAAGCGATAAGAACAATTTGTATATGCAATAAAATGAAAGAGAAGCTGCAACTTACAGTGAAGTAGCATTGGGACCATAGTGAAATAGCATTGGGACCATAGTGAAATAGCATTGGGACCATAGTGAAATAACATTGGGTTCATAGTGAAATAGCATTGGGACCATAGTGAAATAACATTGGGTTCATAGTGAAATAGCATTGGGACCATAGTGAAATAGCATTGGGTTCATAGTGAAATAGCATTGGGTTCATAGTGAAATAGCATTGGGACCATAGTGAAATAGCATTGGGACCATAGTGAAATAGCATTGGGACCATAGTGAAATAGCATTGTAAAGAAGATTGTATGGATCGAGAACGAACTAATTCCATGTACTCTTTCTTGAATATGAGAATGATATGGTGTATCGCCAAAGGTGTTGGACGCGGGACGAGAGGGCGGATAGGTGTATTTAATTTAATGCGGCTTGCAATGCCAAACTGATATGATCTACTATACAAATTGAATTATGTATTTAAAAACATATATATATACATATAGGCGTCAAGCATTTGTATCCACATATATCAAAACAAATTGTTATCAATATGTTTCTTCCTTTATTGCGCAATCATCCTTGCAGTTTTTATTTCATGTAATGTGTTTGATTTAATCATAATCTCACTTAAAATTCATCAACAGTTTTTTAGCACCACGTCTTACTACCCGTTTGGGTTATACGCCTATGTACTAATTACACTAATTATTTAAGGATTAGGATGGTTGAATTTAGAAGTGTAGCAGCATTTTCGTGGAGGAAGGGTGGAAACCCACTTAGAGATAAGCATCTTAGGTATACCCAACCGGGACCAGACTCCGTTCTCCCTGTCTTCGGCAGTCTAATCTATTGCGAGAGTAGCGCCTTAGACCATGTGGACCCCAATGCGGATCCATCAATATTAATGTATCACCCTGTTGTTAATTTTTAAATCTTTGCTTGTTATTTACTGTTCTCTGACAATGAGTAACTCAAACATTATTATTAGCACCGCGTCTTACTACCCGTTCGGGCTATACGCACTTACGCTAATGTGTAATGGTAGGGTGATTGCGAGATGAAATGGAGGCCCTACAGTTTAACGTGGGATCCGAACCACGGTGGAGGCCTGGCATTCCACACATTCACAAGTTGTAATTAATACACGTCTTGTCAGAGGTGAAGGAAGGGTTTGGCAATCAGATAAATCTGTCCGGGACCGAGGATTGAATTCCGGACCCCCAGCAATAATACAAACAGTCTAGATAAACCGTTGTCATTAATTTCAGGTGTGTGTCGCCGTCAGAACCTAAAGGTTTGGCCACCCCTGGCATAAACGATATTTCAAGCAAGTGTTGTCTGAAGAAAAGCTCCTTGTGTACTGCAGTGTCGTTATTTCATTTCCTCGCACTGATGGAAGAGATCTCAATATTTCTCCCCGGGGCACAGTTTCGAGAGAGAGATCACTTTTTTTTTTTTGCGCCGAGCACGGCAAAATGAGGCGATGCGCAGGGGCAGCTTGACATTCATGAGAAGATATGAGTTTTCAGGAGATTCAAACATAGCAAAGAAAAAAAAGATCCAATGTAAAAAGTCACAAACCAAACACGCGCAACACAAAAATAAATGTAAAAAAGGAGAAGAAAGAGATCACGAAGAAAAGGACTACATGAAAAATGATACCGAATAAGGGTGCATAGAGATAAAAAGAAATTACGTGAAGAAAAACCTTGACACAAAGATATGGAAAACCATGGTATAATATCAGGCATTGAAAAAGAGGTTATGTAAGTTGAAGGGAGATGACTTAGAAGAGTTACTTTGAAACAAGGGAGCTGAAATTCTGAGAAAAGCAGCAAAGAAACAAAGAGGAAGGTAGACAAAGAGACCAAAATAACTAAAACATGGAAACTAGGAAGAAATAGAATGAGCGCAGGAAAAGACGAAGCCATCCTGATGAACAATGTTGCAACCAGCTCATCTTAAAAAGCCTCGTAAGAAGGGCTTAACTACACTTTCTTGCTTCTACACGTATTTAAGTTTCAGCTTTGGGTAGATTCTGTCAGAGTTTCTCCACAAATAATGTGTAATTCATGTACTATTGTTGCCACAAGATGACCGTTCTGTCATACCACCATATGGAATGTAAGAAAAAGTGTTTCATAAAAAAGCTTTATCTCGAGAGCATGGAAGGACAAGATTATTGCCTTGTGTTGACAGAGACAATATCTAGTTCTAGAGAACATGGGAAAACCTTCCTCTAATATAATTTTATTTTCCAGCGTTAAGAGTAAGGACCTCAACTTTGGAGCGGTAGATGTGAGAAAAGCTGTGTTTTGTCTGAAGCCTTACGTAGAATAAGACCCGTACATTTAATGTCTACATCAAAGACAACCTCGGCCAACTCTTGGAGGAGCGGTATGATATTGGTGCAGGGGTTCAAAAAATGTCCGCAATATTGGAGAGTTCGAATATAATTAGATAAAAAAGTTATTGTAAGACATTTTAGTGCTGGTAAGGTTTAATTATACTTTCTGTAGTTTGTTTTTATTCACGTCTCACTAATCATCTAGGTTGTACTCATTTAATTGGAGGAAATGTGCCCACATTTGTATGTAATGAGGAGGGGAACAATTGAGGAAAAATCACCGCACCCAGAAGAGATTCAAACCTCGCTCACCTACAAACCAGACTAGATGATCCTGACATTTAGTCAACGTGTCCACCGGTGCTGGGTTTTGTGAACTTTTGGAAAGGGTTATAACTTTTAACACATAATAAAAATCTCAAATTATATTTATTTTTCATTGAAATAAAACTAACATAAAACACCGACCAGGAGTTTAACTGAACCTTGTTTGAATTCTGTTGAAGGTGATGGGAAAATTAAAGTTCAAATCCCGGCAAGGTACTCAGGGGGTGACTTCCCAAATTTGATTTATAACCGCAGTTTTCCCGTCTTCGCTCCATGCTAACGCGGGTGAACTCACTCTAAGACTACCCCCCTTATCTCTACCCAGTAGATCAAGCTGTTAATAACGTTGGTATTAAACGTAATAAATAAAAACATCAAACCTCTCCCAGGGTTCAACCAATCGGCGAGTCCAACTTCTTAGCGCAACATGGAGTGCGTCTCTCTCTACTGAGCTAACGGGTCGAGCATTCAGTTCCCCAAAAAAATGGTATCGTCAATGAAATTGATACCCACTTCGGTGGCCGCATGGTATAAATCGCTACTCTCGCAATAGACTAAACTGCCGATGACGGGGAGATCGTCGTTTGATCCCCGTCGGATGTACTGAGATTGGTTTTCCTAAATGGTTTCTCTCTCGACGCAAATGCGGGTAAATGTTCTTAAATTTAACCTTCCTCATCTCTAGCTCATTAGCGTAATTAGTACATAAGGCATAAAACCCGGATTCGTAGTAAGACGCGGGGCTAAATAAAAACGAAGTTATGTTTTTCCATTTACATCGATGAAAGTAAATCCGCAAGACCGAATGTTGTGTCTGTTTTAGAATCAAGTTAGTTTGTAAGTCATGTGATTATGGTTTAAGTTAAACCAAAGCCGTAGTCAGAGGGGTTTTTTGGGAGTTCATACCCCCCTTGAATTTCATGAACAAGATATATGGCTTAATTTATGATTCAAACAATCACAATTTTGGTAAAATTACAAATTAGGGGGCTGTGTTACCATAAAAAGCACTTTAGAGAGCGTCCAGAAGTGTTTAGTATCTAGAATTTTTCCTAACCTCCGGCAATTAGAGAGTTATGTTGCCAAAAAACCAAATTCAGATATCCTCTAGAACTATTTATCATTTAGAATTGTTTTGTTCCCTTCTGCAATTGGGGGATGTGCCCACCAAAACCCCCTGAAATTATTGGCTGGCCACGGCCTTGAGTAAGACCACCCCTACCTTAGATTGTTTAATGATATATGAACAGACCTGTACAAAATAGATTATTTTTTAATTCCGCCTCATTTCTTCCAAGACGTCAACAACACCACCAGCGATGATTCACTACATCCTCCCATTTTCTTTTTTCTACCACTTTTACACCCGTTAGGGTTATCCGCATTTACCCACACTATGCTTCGGGGATCGAATGATCTAAGGCGTCACTCTCGCAATAGACTAGACTGCCAATGACGGGGAGATCGGGGTTCAATCACATTCTGGTGTACTAAGGGTGTTTTTTCCTAAATGGTGTTCTATTATTCCTCCAAGCAAATGCGGGTACACTTCCTATAACTTCAGACTTCTTCATCCCTGAACCCCATTAGCCTAATTAGTAGATAGATGCCTAAGCGGGTAGTAAGACACGATGTTAAAAATAAACACAATTACCCTAATTTGCTAGGTATGCTTAAGGTAGCGTTATGAATAAATGTGCCTATATTTGTACGCAGGGGAATGTAAACTATTTATTTTTTTAAACGCCCACAGTACACCCGGCTGGAATTCGAACACCGACCTCCCGATCACCAGCAACTATACTAGACAAACTTGGTATTTAGTCCACGTGCCTAACGATACCGAGCATTGTGTTTGTTGCTCGACCACTTGTTGCTTTGACAGTGGCGTGTCGTGCAGTGTTGACAGAGCTTGTTCTCCCCCAACCTGTATTCATTTGACCAATCCCACATAGGCTCTCCTCCAACACAACTACATGTGAGCGTATTTTTACTTGTCTCTGGCCAGATTTAAAGGGGGGCGGGTGAGGGGACGATCGCCCCGAAAATCCCACAAACTCTCACAAGAAAGAAAACATTAGCTCTAACTAACACGTTTGCTGCAAAGAAAGCAAATAAAATTAGTATATAATGAACTTTTTTATGTGGCCTTTTACTTTATTATTAAATTTGTGTAAAATAAAAGGGTTGGTTAATTTGTACTTTCCTCAGACAAGTAATGATGTATAGTTTGATTATGGTAAGAAAAACAATATCTGGTAGTTACTAAAGTTACTAAAACAACTTTAATATATTCATACATCAAGTCATGTTATCTGAAGCTGTCCGTTTTGCTATATAGGCCCACTTGTATTATAAATATCTATAAAATAACACAAATAATTTAGTAAAATGTATCAATGATGGCCGCAAATAAATATGTTTGTATTTTCTAAACTGTTCTTACAATTAAAATCAGGATATAATTTATATGGATTTCGGTCTGGAGTTAAGGTGTCTGACTTCTATGTTGGGGGTCCGAGGTTCAATCCTCGGTCCCGGCACATATTTATCTGATTGCCAAACCCTTCCTTCACCTATGACAAGACGTGTATCAATCACAACTTTTGAATGTGTGGAGTGCCAGGCTTCCACCCTGGTTCGGATCCCACGTTAAACTGTAGGTTCTCCTCTCACAATCACCCTACCATTACATATTAGCGTAAGTGCGTATAACCCGAACGGCTAGTAAGAAGCGGTGATAATAATAATAATAATAATAAACATTGATTCATGGCGGCCCCCACATAAGGTAATTCGGCAGTGTTCTCATGTATAGATTAAACAAGGCCTGCTTAAGCTGGCAACACGCCAAGCTACTGTGCCTGTGCAGACACGCGGTCGTTGCGGCTTGTAAGGAGGACCAGATTGGACCGAGAATGAGTGATGGAGAGCCTGTCTCGTCCCACGGATAACTCCTGGAGTGGGATTCTGACAGGAACGAGCTGTTACACAATATATACATGTGAGTTTGTAGAGACGACTCCAATCTATATCCCTCCATGTTTGTCATGTCTATTACGTCACAAACAACAACGATAACAAATATTTAGAAAATTAATTATTTCAGTTGGTCGGGCACCTTAGTTCAGTTGGTAGCGTATCTACCTACTAATATAAGAGGCCCGAGTTTGATTCCTGAAATGGTCGAATATGTATCGTTGGTTAAATGGTTCCCCTTTCAAAGTGTTTAATTTATGGCCGAGGGAATGTTGTTGCCATTCATCTGGGTTCAATCCCAGTCGGTTGACTGAAGGTTTATTTTCATAAATAGTTTCCCACTCTCACTCTACAAAAAATCGGGTGCAGTTCCTCTAAATTCAATCTTACTTATCCCTAAACACATTAGCGTAGTTAGTATATAGGGGCATAGCCCGAACGGTCAGTAACTCTATAGCGGGTATAACACGGTGCTGAAAATTAAAAATATGTAGAAATAGATATACAGGCTGGATATTAAAATTATCTGTTTGAAAAACAATAAAAATCCTTTTTATTGTCGCTTATTGCCGGTTACTAATTTTACATAATATTTTAAAGCTGTTGTTGAATTTCAAGTTTTAATAAAGGCCATTAAGGAATTTTAACTCAATGGTTTTCAACTCTTTCGTCATGGAAAAGCGGGTGTATTTTCTGTAAATCATACCCTCCTCACCTCTAATAGATTAATATAAAAATAAGATAATTCATAAGTGTGGACCAGTGCTCACTGTTCTTTAATGTTGCAGCCAGCGTTGCAGAATTAATTGTGACTGTTCAATTCGTGATATTCTTTTGTAGGGTTATCATTAGTTTGAGTTGTCCGGGATTCAATCCCCGGTCCCAGCACAGATTTATCTGATTACCAAACCCTTCCTTCACTTCTGACATGACTTGTATTAATCACAACTTGTGAATGTGGGAAATGCCAGGCATCCACCGTGGTTCAGATTCCACGTTAAACTGTAGGTCCTCCATTTCATCTCACAATCACCCTACCATTACACATTAAGCGTAAGTGCGTATAACCCGAACGGGTAGTAAGACACGGTAATAATAATAATTAGTTTGAGTTATTTTCACCTACATTTTTACTTTAGCAAACCCTACAAAAATCTGTCAAGAAGTGTGAGGTTAAGCTGACGGGCATGGTGAAAAACTAATTTGAGTGTAAATAAGGACAATCGTGTATTGAATTAACTGTTCTGTCACTTAACCCACTCTTGAGGCGTACTAAGTCTGACTATGAAACTGGCCCTTACACTAAGCGTGTGCAGTTGGTCCAAGTTGTGTCGGCCACTTGACCCACCCAGCCTTCCAAATATGTTGTTATAGCTTGTCGAGCAGTTTGTATGGTGCCTTTTTTACTTTATCGCTGTTACACGTAGAGAAAGTATTGTGATCGTCAAAAAAAATCGAACTCAAGATTTTGAAGAATCTTGACGTTTCATGACCCCTCCCCTCCCCCCCGAATCCAAAAAAGTTGTTTTTGACTTTTTGTTTATCTGTCTGTCTGTACCTCCAACTAGAGCTTAAACTGTTTTACCGACCGGGCTAAAACTCGGTACCGGTATCTAAAGTTTTCATAGGGTTGCCCTGAGGTGTTTTTAGAATTGGGAAATCTAACCCTAAAATTGAGGGTAGTTTACTAAAGAGCAAAAAGATAAAAAGTCGATTTTCTCAATATCGCCTAAAACGATTTTGAGTAAATTTCATTTATAAACATTTATAAATATTACAAACAAAATGGCTACTCTCGATATTTCGGCAAAATGACTTTAAGAGCTCCGGTCTGATGCGTAAATTATATTTTTTTTTATAATATCTCCTAAACTATTTGAGATATGAAATTACTTATCGTTACAAATATGTAGGTTTCTTTATAATACAAATACTTTATAAGAAGCAATTTTTTATAGAACCAATAACTTTCAAGCTATACGTAAATATATATATATATATATATATATATATATATATCCACGATACAATATATATATATATGTTTGAACTTTTCGAACACAAAAAATCAAAGTACTGCGACCGCAAAAGAAAATCTAANATATCCACGATACAATATATATATATATGTTTGAACTTTTCGAACACAAAAAATCAAAGTACTGCGACCGCAAAAGAAAATCTAACCTGAAATGTTGATGGATGTCGACGTCTCAAGACCCCTCCAAACCTTAAAAAGTAATATTTGCAATCACGTCTGTCTGTGTGTCTGTTTAAACTTAAACTTAAGAGTAGTTTAAGAAAGTGCGAGAAGAGAAAAAAAAAACTATTTTCTCAAAATCGACTCTAACGATTTTGATTAAAATTCGTATCTAGGTGTTGATCAAGATTATAAATAGACTGGCTATTTTCATTTCATCATGTAAATGAATTTTAGGGTACTTTACAGAAGCAGAAACTTCCGTATCACCGCAACTCTTTGAGATACTAAATAACTTAGCCTATCATTGCAAAATTGTAGTACTATTAAAAATAAAAAACTTTTATATTAAATATAGTTTTATAAATCCAACAGTTCCTGAGATATTGGCAAATATATTAATACAATTTTGTGAGCTTTAATTGTAAAGAGATACTACTTAAGTTTTAACGCAATAATTCTCCAATGCCATAGAGTAATTAAATATGAGTAAGTCTTTAAAAGTTTATGTTGTTTTTCCTTAAACCTCTTAGGAGAAATGTTTGTACAACAATGATTTATATACATTTTAATCTCAATAGTCAATATTTACATTTTTTATTGTTTTTTTGTTTTACTCTTCCAACTACTACACAATTTCTTAAAAGGTTGTATCAAGCCAAGGTTTTCAGAGCGTGCACCACAGACCAATAAACTCTATGATACAGTCGGCTAGAAATCGTAACTTTACCCGAACTTTATTGCACGTGGATCATTTCTGATTAAACACTAATGGAGATAAATAGTTAATAGATGTTACTAATACCAAACATTGTTGAAATATTGAATTATATTTGGATAAAAACTGCATTTAAAAGGTCGTTTTTGGCCATTTTAGAATAAGCATCACACAAATCTTAATTCTGTCAAAACAGGAACATACTGTTATTATTAACAATAAACTTTGTCGGTTTGTCCCTCATCGTCACCGCGGAAAATGACGAGTAATAATTCAAATACAAATGCCCTGCACACATGTCTGGCATATCGTAGGTGTTTTCTTGTTCCTTACCTCACATGAGCCGGGAGCCGAGTTGGGCCTGCTATGATCCCACGCTCTTAATAATAATTTTTGTATACAAGAAACCTTTTTAGAGATTTTTTACGAGTCTCGAATCTGTCGAATATCGTGTGATTCTCTTTCAACTATGATAACATGTTAGTGTATTATTATTGTTACTTTATAACATAATGATATAAAAAGTGACAGCTGGATATAGAGTGGCGTATATTAAAGCACATTAAGTAACGTTGATAAGAGGGAAAAGGTCCTTCCCGCCAGAGTCATACTTTGGAGGTTATATCAGCCCGAAAACCAGTCGTCACACTGTGGAGCGGTTTTATGTTTTTACCTTTAATATATACGGGAATGTAGACCAGTGAAGCTGTTTTAACATATTTTAACAAATACAACAAAGTTAAAATAACAACCATTTTAAAAAATATCCAAAGGTCCCTGGTTCGATCCCCGGCGCTTTCAGATTTTTCTGTGAAGCAGTGGATCTGAACCGGGGTCAACTCAGCCTCGTGAGAACAAAATGAGGAGCTATTTGAATAAAGTGGTGGCTATAGGCCAGAAAACTGATATTAGCGGCCGGAGAGTTCAATGTGCTGACCACTTGACACACTCCATCACCGCAAATGTTGGCACTATCTTCACCAACATTCGGCGGTTTCTCGGTCAGTATAATTCGCTTTTGGGCTGACGCCATAGTTTTTTTTAACTGACTTGTACCCAATTCACTACTGGCAAGTGAGGAGTATAGAAAACCACAAAGTTTTCTGGTTTGAGCGTATTTTTGTAAGCCAACCTAATTTCTCAATTAATTGACCGTGAAAGGAACACAAAATAAGTTCAGTATTTCTTGCAATTTTTATGAAAAAAGCTTTGGACAGAATAAAAACAATATTGCTTAAGAAGATGCGTTTACAGATAGTAATCTCAACAGTTGTTGAACACTCGTCACGGATATTTGAATATACGAGTACACTTCTTAAATGAAAGTAAAAAAGTAGTTTCCAAATTTCTTTATGTACACGAAAATAAGAACTGTTGAACTTACTTTATGTAGAAATTAAATTAAACGTATCTACTGGAGGAACGTTTAGGTTATTTTGGCCAAAAGGTGATTTTTTAATATATATGTATAGCACCGCATCTTAATACACGTCCGCGCTATCCGCAGATTTACACTAAAGGGTTAGGGATAGATAAGATCTACTCGTAGCTTAAAAGAAATGTATTCTCGCCATATTTTCGCGTAAGGAGGGTGGGAAACCATTTAAGAAAAACAACACTCGATACATCCTAGCAGGATTTGAACCCCGATCACCCAGTCAACGAAAAAACCCATCGAGTATCAACCGTTCCTCTGGACTAACACTAGTGTACTTTTTCTCAACTACCCTTCCCATCCCTAATCATTGAATTAAGTCATTAACCGGACAGATCTGTACGTGGGCTAAGGCATCAACCCTGTCTGGACTGATTTGCCGTGGACTGGGAGGGCGGGGTTTTAATCTCGGACGAGTGAACTGTGGTATTTTTACCTAACTGGCTTTCCCCTTTCCCTTCACGTAAATGTGGATACTCTCACCCTTAATTCTACCCTATTATTTTAACGTGGATAGCTCTGAAGTGTAGTAAGATGTGATGCGCTAAGAAAAATAAGATTAAGTCATTGATAATATTGGTGATATAAAGTAATAATAAACAAAAGATAATGCCGTTCATAATAATTCTAGTGCCTTGGCCGAAGAGCAAGAAGAAGGCTCATCCATAAAATTAGACCGTCTTCCTGTCAAGGTGGTAAAACATTTCCAACGTCGGGTTAAGTCAATAAACTCAAGCGAAGGTATTTCAGCAAAAAACAAGTTTACGTTTTCTGATGACGCGTCAAATACCCCCATAAGCTGATTTAGTAGTTGGCTCTCTCATAAAATGATGTAGGCCAAATGAATATATTCATAATTCTCTATCACATTCACTTCGAATTTTTTTGTTTTTTGTTATTATTTTTTCTACCCGAAACTTATTTTTAGCTATGTAAAATATACCCTGACAGATCCTAACCATAACTGGTAGGCCTACCTAACTTAATGGACAGCCAGAATTATTTTTATCACCGCGTCTTACTACTTGATCAAGTTACATGCATATGTACTAACTACGTTAATTAATTAGGGATAAGTAAGGTTGAATTTAGAGGTGTACCCACATTTGCATGAAGGGAGAGTGGGAACCCATTTTGGAAAAAAACCTCCCTCAGTACACCCGACCATGATCGAACTCCAATCTTTCAGTCATCGGCAATCCAATCTAACACGAGAGTGACGCTTTAGACCATGCAGTAACCGAAGATTGTTCCATAAAAGTTAGCATTATGGTTGATAAATATTTTCCTTTTTTATTTACTTACCCTATGGCAATACATATTAAACTTTGCCAAATTAAAAATAGCTATTCGTCAGACCCTGTGGAGGGAAGGGGAAGGGATATTACAAACAACGAAAAAAAAAAGGAAAAAACTGTGCTCACGCAGTTCAAGGCGTTGTTTTTTTGTTTGTTTTTTAAGACTGATCATCGGTTATGGGAAGTTAAGGTTTCAAATCCCGGCCTATTCTTACTCCATGCAAATACGGATGCATTTCACATTCTACCTTCCTAATTACTACCCATCAACGTTATTGAAGGCGGCTAGTAAGACGCCGTGGAGGAAATAGAAAGTTTAAGACACCGACTAACCGAGCATCGATTCGGCTGTCCGATAAGTTTTCCGGGCATTATGTAAAGGAAGGATTACTTCCTACAAGGATAAATATAGTTTATTTAAAGTTTACGTCTTGAATGGAAATGTTTCTCTGAATCAGCTCCCTTTGTAAATAGATGGGACTTAACGTAATTTGGAATGAGTGTTTTTTTTAGTAATAAAGCTTTTATTTGTAAATATGTTTGTCGTTTTCAAAAGGGCGGGAGCAACGTACAAATAAATATTAGGCTGTGAATGTTTTGTGAGTATGTGTGTGCATATTTATTTGTGGACAAACGTACATATATATACATTATATATAATATATTTGTCGACAAACGTACATATATATTATATATAAATATATAAATGTTATATGTAATATATATTATATAAATAACGCATTTAATACATGTAAGCTAAGAGTCTTACACGAATTTAAAGCAAGATAAAACATAAAAACTCAGATCCCATTACACTAATTTACCACTCAAAGAAAGGAAAAAAAAGAAACTATCAATTAAGTGTTGTTTCTTTTCAGGAATATAACCCATTACCTTTAAATAAGAAGGAAGATACTATACCGATTTTTTTTAAATATGTATGAATTGAAGTAAAGTGTTGTGATAAAGAGCTAGGTTTAGAATGACTCTCTGGAACTCAGCATCCACGATACAATAAAGTATATAGTGACTCTCTGACACTCAGCATCCACGATACAATAAAGTATATAGTGACTCTCTG
>CABEEJ010008919.1:10055-21266 GCA_901482245.1 Timema douglasi
CCCCCCCCTACTCTTGACGAGTAGTTTTAAGTCCAGCTTCATGAGAAGTGCCATGCAATCAGACGAGAGCGCTAGGCTAGCTTTATTTAGTAGTGTTGTGTATTAAAACATATCTACTCAACCATATATTCACAAATATAATCCTAATATAAAGATGTGTGAATTACAGGCGTAATAATGTGCTCATATTTATTTTATAGTTCCTACCAATGATCAAGAATAAATTTCGAACTTTGAAATGCAGCTCATGACAAGTTTTACATTTAGGTTAAGCTTCTATCTGTATACAGTACCCTAACAAAATTCACATTAAACCAAGAGACCCCTAAGAGACATTGTTTTTATTATTTGTAGCTCAAAATAAAGTAGTCAATTGCCGTTGAAGTTAAACTAAGACAACTATTACTAGCATAACTTATACAAACTAAAGGTCATAACTTGAAGACTGTACTTTAAACTCTCAGTTCATGAAAGTGTTTGGAGCACAGGAGTGAATTAGTTTATTTAACTGAAGGTTATAGTTTAATAAGGGAAGTTGAAATGAAAATAAGTTATCTTTAAAATTTGAATATATTCTACTACGCTCTTAACAGTCTTTTAAAAAATAAGTCAACTTGAGTTTCTCAAAAATCCCACAACGCTTCAATACTTTATCAAATGCACACTTATTTCAATAAGAATGTTGGCATTTTGCTATAATTCGATAAACACCCGTGTCGGATTAATATACTATAAAAATAATACTCGATCGAGTCTTGAAATGGTTTTAATTAAAAAACGTTACAACATTCAACCTAATTTTCACACCTATATATCCTACTTGTTGACGTGGCGATAGCTGTATTACAAGACTTCAAATTGCTATAATATCATGTTGACAGGGATACTTAAGTATACTGTGAAATAAATATGAACATATGGAAACATTGCACAAACTTAATTCTTCATAGCAGGTACCAGAATCCCGATACTACTCTAAAATATGGCGACGATTTAGAACGTCTCAGGAAAGATTCTTACAACATCTTTTTATATGTTAAAAGTCAATATGAATTATCGATATATAAAAACTCACCTTATTTTTCAGTAAATCTTCAATAGCACGGTGAGCAGAATCTGTAAGTTTCACAAACACTAACGCTCTATTATCATCGCAATTTCCTTGGGACGACAAGGCATATTGAATCCCTTCGACAAGCGCCGCCATTTCTATCTCCCAACTTGCAGATGAGTACCAGCTGACGTTGGGTAGTCAAGTAAGTGCCTTAACAAAGTTTCAAAATGAAAATTAAATATACTATTACTTTTATTAAAAAACATTACAATTTATATTACAAAAGTAACTTAAAATAACTAATAACTATATGGTAATAATATTGTTTTATGAATATTTACTTTTTAAATAGTTTTATTGTTACTCCCCTGAGCGCAGCACACTACGAGTCCAAGTCTCAACGTCACTATATAAAGGTCGAACCATTACTACTTTTGTAAAGTAAAATAATATATAATATTAAATATTTAGTTTTCAATTTTCAATAAAACCAAATATCTCCACTCGTATGTTTTTTATATTTGAAACTTAGCGTAAAAGACTAATAATTGTATAAGCTTAAAAAAAAGTGATACTATAATAAGTACCCATTGGAAATATAAAGCATTCGTGATGTGTTCTAATAAAATAAAAAATTGAGTGGTTTACGGTTCAGTTTACGGTTTCCATGGAAATGAATCCAATTAATTCTAAAAATTAACATTCAAATTATACGCCCCTTAGAACAAAATCTGTAACAATCAATCTTACCAAAGCATAATAATAAGGTAGTTTCCTTGATGCTTAAGTTTTTGTAGTAGCAATAGGTACCGTGCGTTGATATACCATGCTAGTAGCTATGGAAATAAATTTATATGATATTATAATATTCTTGGTATCCCCAGGAGGAAGAAAAACGAAACAAGTGGGTTTTAGCAGTCAACAGAAAGAATTAAGTAAAACTGTTATTTATATATTCATTAATCCTGCAATTTTGCAAAGATGAGTAAAGCCAAGAACTAGGTCATGAAACCAATCGATTTCGATATATTTGATTTCTAGATCAAACTAAACTCTGTACTCAGAGAACTTTTAAATCCATTTAGGACTTATGTGACCAACATGCAATGTATCTTGTATTTTCGATCAAATAATGATAGTTTATTTCAAGTTTTATTACTGCTAAATTTGTATATTATGGTCTAGTTTGGGCCAAATATTAATATTATAATTTTATAAACCTACGCATGTCTGCCTTCAAAGTTTAAAGCCTTCCAAATTGGGATTATATCTCAAAATTCGATCAAATCAGTTAGATGACCCATTAAGTATACCTAATCCCTTTTTAAATGATTGATGATAACCATCGACAGGATTAACTTTTTGAGAACCAACACTCGGTCGGTATGGCTCAACTACTACGAGCTTACGCTGTATATATCCGACATACATGTTTCTGGTTGCTTTCACTTCGAAGCTTCACACTGTTGCCCCATTAGCGCTTTATGTGTTCTCACTAGTTTCGTCAACAGCTAAACTTAGCATCTATGTGAAATAAGAACGCTTTAAAATGTTGTAAGAGCAGTATTTTAAATTATATTATATGTAATGCTATTAGTTTTAATGTAGACTACAAAATTGTTCTTATAACTCCACATGACATCGCCGTACAAACGGTGATACATTGTCTTACATTGTAATTAATTTAGATGTAATAGTTAGCATCATTAATGTTTTGTGTAAATAAATATATTATTTTGACTTCCATGATTCGCTTATAACAAATAAAGTACCGTCACTGGCTACCTCTTTACCTCACCAGACCTGTGTCGTCATTATGATGTTTGATTCCGCTAAGACTCCATTATGAAGTGCACATTTGTTCTATCAGTATGAAAATTCTTTTATTTCAGTTTTAATATTAATTTATAAATACATAATTCAAGATGTTACACAAATACTTTCTGCAAGAACATGACTAATTTATAAATTTCTAGGTATAATATTTTTGTATATGACTTGAATGTTGTAAAATAAAGTTAAAAAGTAATGATCATATTCTCATAGCTTGAAGGTAAAATAAAGTATAAAGGAAAGCATTTATTTAATAATGTTTTTAATGGCAAAGTATCACAGTATAATATATAAATATTGGAACAGTAAAATTTAGTGCAAGGTCAGTGTTATAGGTTTGATCATTGTTTGGAACTGTCATTTGTTAAATAATATTGAATAGGTGAGAGTTTAGAGGCTGGAGACAAGGATTGCTCTGTACATCAGTGATAAATATTTCTTTAAAGATAGTTGTGTAATCTGTTCAGTTAACGTGACGAGTGCGGAGTTTAAGTAAGTAAACAAATTAAAAATGGGTCGTGACTATTTCGCGTTAACAGCTATTGTGTCGGCTGGTTTACGGGAGTCATTATCCCTAGGGTAAAATCAAAATCTATTCAATTCATGGTTTCCGACTCTTCGTACAAATAAAAAAATAGTTATGGGTCAAGTCAATTAAAATCCAGATAAAGGTTGCATTGGCTCGAACAGTAGTTGATTTCAAACTAATATCTTTCTAATAATTTATTCCTGCCATCTATCGGGAACTGTGAAAAGCTTGCCGCTTATATCACCGAGTTGCTGTCTTTTGTTTATGTATGTGTTATTTCCTTATCGTACCTCAACAAAGGGAGGGATGGATATCAAAACTGTTCTAGACGCCGAATGGGTAAAATTAGATTAATTGATTTAGTACGCAGTAACTCGAATACCAAATTTCCTATTAAATAAATACATACATTTTTTTCGGCTTATTTTTGAGACTCATGGAAATCGTTTTAAAAAACGTTTGTATTGTCTGACTATTTTTGAATTTGATATTGTTTTCCCTATGTTGGTAGCCTTGTCAGAAGCTTTTCGTCCGTTTTAAATTACATCCCCCAAAAATAAGACATTGTAAACGCTTCATCTTATTGTAAAATGGCAGAATGTATTTATCTGGTACATTTTTCGTGTAGTGTGTAGGCTTTATGTCCGGTTTGTAGGGAGTTGAGATTCTTCAGTGCACGCTCAGGAACTGAAGTGATATTTTCGCGGCCTAGGTTGGTGAAGGGTGTGAGGCTTCAGCGGGAAGAGTCATAGAACAGATATGGACGCGATTGTTGAACCATGGATATTCGCACGGATGATGGTTTTACGTATCGGATGGACAGAACATCCCAAGGGAAAACCGTCACCACTGGCAGTCAATTCAACTCAACACGAGGTAAGTTTTGAAAGTATATTTACTTTAACAGTGTTATCAATAAAATATACAAGTAGATCTTTATATGAATACCCCACATCCAAGATTCGAGAACTTTAATAAAAGTGCGCCATTGTTGTCAACACTTTTTATTATTAATAATTTTTTCATTAATTAATCCCACGAGTCTCGGCTCGAATTGGAATGGTACAATGAACTTGGTTGTGGGGGTAATTTGAATTTTACAAGAATATTGGAATACATAATATTACAATTTTCAATTAATAGCTTATTATCAATGCAAACTTCTCAAGATGCTATTGTATTACTTATGAATAGTTATTTATAGAACATATTTGGTTCCAAGTTTACTGACAATTGGCTTGTTAAAATAATTTATCTTTCTCGTGTTATTTTCATGAATTTTACTATTTAAATATAATATTTTATTGCTATATATCAAACTATTTAATATCGGAGAGCGAGATTCGTACACCTGCTTAGGGAACGACTAGTGCGAATGGACTCGAGTTGAAACATCATTTTTATGTTTGTTATAAAAACTGCCAAAATACTGACCTTAGCTTGCTACCTCTTCCCTCCCGCGCGTCCAGAATATTCGGATCCATACACTTTTTAATTGTGGGTTATTGCTTATGTCTGAATCAGAGGAGATAAACTAACATTGGACCCGCCTCGGTGGCGTAGTTGGCTAACGCGCTTGTCGTGTTGAACTTGACTGCTGAGGACGGGGAGATCGAGGTTCGAATCTCGGTCGGGTAAACTGGGAGGGTTTTTTCCTAAACGGTTTTCCACTCTTTCTACACGCAAATGCGGGTTCACTTCCTCTAATTCAACCTTCCCAATTCCTAATCCATTAGAGTAATTAGTACTTAAAGCGTATAACACCGAACGGGTAGTAAGACGCGGTGCTAAATATTATTATTATTATTATTATTATTATTAATAACTAACATTGGATATTTGATGTCAGTGTAGTGTTGCGAGGGCAAGCAGACTAATCACACATGGTATCAGCTCTACACCCCTCATATGGGAATGTATTTTGGTTGATACCTGACCAATACCTGACCAATGACTACATCCAGGTATCTGCCGCGATCAGCCAAACAAGACGCAGTGACTAGTCAACAAATACAGTATAATTTTATTAGGAAAAGCCTTTTTTTTATAAAAAAAAACAAACATATTTTATTTTCAGACAACTTTGATAGATTTTTACAATAATATAATATTATTTTATTTATATTGAAAATATCTAACAAAATTAACAGCTGCAGATCATGTGGCTTAACTTTTTTAGCTGTCCCATAAGATTATTCCTATGAAAATAGGACTGTATTTATAATTTTATACATTATTTGCAAAAAAAACGTTTAATAACAGAGACTTACGTTACTAGAATAGTCGAGCAAAGATTCTTATACTCTAGGAACCAAGTGGGCTTATAGCGTTTCTGTGTGGAGCTGTCCGGCAGTAGGAGAACAAACAGGGGAGGAGTAAAATACAAACGCCATCATTCTATTCACAAAGATCCATTCCACGCTCCCATAACAGTTAAATTCGTTTCCCGGACATTTAGCTCTTAATGATTAACATAAATATGTGGATTGTTGGACTTTGTCAACTGTTAAACTATGTTTACAAGTCTATAGATGTATAGAGTCATAGAACATAGTTTAGTGTTCATTACAGTAAACAACAAACTGGTGGACTGTTAAACTATGTTTACAAGTCTATATATGTATAGAGCCATAGAACATAGTTTAGTGTTCATTACAGTAAACAACAAACTCGTGGACTGTTAAACTATGTTTACAAGTCTATATATGTATAGAGCCATAGAACATAGTTTAGTGTTCATTACAGTAAACAACAAACTCGTGGACTGTTAAACTATGTTTACAAGTCTATATATGTATAGAGCCATAGAACATAGTTTAGTGTTCATTACAGTAAACAACAAACTCGTGGACTGTTAAACTATGTTTACAAGTCTATATATGTATAGAGCCATAGAACATAGTTTAGTGTTCATTACAGTAAACAACAAACTCGTGGACTGTTAAACTATGTTTACAAGTCTATATATGTATAGAGCCATAGAACATAGTTTAGTGTTCATTACAGTAAACAACAAACTCGTGGACTGTTAAACTATGTTTACAAGTCTATATATGTATAGAGCCATAGAACATAGTTTAGTGTTCATTACAGTAAACAACAAACTCGTGGACTGTTAAACTATGTTTACAAGTCTATATATGTATAGAGCCATAGAACATAGTTTAGTGTTCATTACAGTAAACAACAAACTCGTGGACTGTTAAACTATGTTTACAAGTCTATATATGTATAGAGCCATAGAACATAGTTTAGTGTTCATTACAGTAAACAACAAACTAGTGGACTGATAAAAGTGTGTCGATATTTAACCTAAGAGCAACATCTGATTGGCAATATCTCGGTTACCTAGAAAGCCCCTTAATGTTTTTTTAAACATATGTTATTTCCACCAGGGTTTGTCGGCCAATTCCCGTTCTTCCATTCTCATTGGTGGATGTGACTGTCTTCTGAGGTTGGGGCACCCTTTAGGTGCGATTGCTTCGGCTCGATGATGATGATGATGATGTGGTGTCAGTAGAAGTCTTAAACCGACCTTAAGCTTTGTTATCCAGAACATGGCGATCATAGTAACAATCGACCTTCGGGAAGAAGACTTATGATACCATCGGGAATAGAACCCGGGACCTCCATGTCAGTAGCCAAGAGTTCTGACCAATTTACCTGCTCCCCTTAAGGTATTAATACGCCGCGCGCATTCTGATGTTTTAACTTGGCCCTCTCGCCACCGGATAGCGCCAGAGATGACCAGTAATAGTACCAAGAGACGCTACTAGATGGCAGCGCCGCGCTGCTGTCGCGCGACAAGTCCACGTACTAGCAGCGCCTCACGGGGTTTTATTGATCAGCCGGCGCTTGGTAGCGACTGGATCACGAGGGGTATATTTTAGCGGGAGTGTAAAGGGGGGAGGGTTAGAGCACGTGATCAATAAAGGTGGGAGGGAGGGGAGAGTTTACGCATGCAGACCAGAGCAGTGAGCCCCTTGCTGGGGTGCGTGACGTCACAAGATGGCCGCCGCGGAAAACATGCTGGTGTTGTCGGTGATATTGGCAACACACAGTGACACTTGTCAACGCCGGGGTGTTGGTTCGTAATGACGTGACACACTGCTTTTTATTATTACACTTCGATCGCAGACACGGAGGTATTTTTTTTAGTAACAAATTTTTACTAAACCCAATAAAACAGAAGAAAGTATCATTTCTCATCCTATTTTTAATATATTTTTTTTTTTGGCAAAACACCTCGGTCCGATCTTTTAAAAAAGCGATTTGAAAGTTTCGAGTTTATAATTTTTGGAAGAAAAAAAAAGATTTGCCTTATTAACAGATTAGTTTAAAAAAATAATCAAAAATACGAGTTGACTTTTTTTATTTTTAAATTCTCATAGGTAATAAATACTAGTGAGTGATATTTTGTTTTCTCCCACGCGTGTGTGTGTGTGTGAAAGAATAATAATAATAAAACTACGTGTGAAGAGAGAATAGCAGACATGTCTTTGCTCAGCGTCACAGGTAAGTTCAAACTATTTTGGCATGTGACATGTTCACAACATGTATGTACATGTAGGTATTTTGTTGTTGTGTTTTGGTGGTTCGGCGAGCGCACAAGTCTAGTGACTTGGCCGGGTCACACGCGTTCGCTCGCCCGTTCAATACTTGCGCGTCGTCTGCCAGACACAACTTAACCTACTGGGAACTACGCACGAGCGTCACACGTAACAGTTGTATGTCACCGTCCGGTGAGGTACACTACCCCCCTCCCCCCTCCTCATATCACCATCATAGCGAGAGAGGCTTGACGGGACTGTACCTAGTTAACTTACTCCCGAGTCCATCTTACTCCGTTTGACCAATCACTCGCACGATAATGTTATGAACGTATCTCTGTTTATTGACCTTAAAGGTCAAGTTTGATATCGAAAGATAAAGGACAGTTTATTAGGTACAGTCCCTTTAAGACTCGGTAACAACCCACTCTGAGTCTTAGGACATAACCTCGTATTGGCGAGGTCTGGGAGACATTTTTTGTGGTCACTTCCTCTGCATAGTTATTATTATTATCATTATCATATTTTATGTCGTGTTGAGCTCGACTGCCGAGGACGGGGAGATCGAGGTTCGAATCTCGGTCGGGTGAACTGGGGGTGGTTTTTCCTAAATGGTTTTCCACTCTCCCTCCACGCAAATGCGGGTTCACTTCCTCTAATTCAACCTTTCCAATTCCTAATCCATTAGAGTAATTAGTACTTAAAGCGTATAACCCGAACGGGTAGTAAGACGCGGTGCTAAATATTATTATTATTTTATGCACCGCGTCTTAGTACCCGTCTGGGCTATCCGCATATTTACACCAATGAAGTAAGGATAAGAAAATGTTCTCACATTCTCACGAAGGAAGAATGTAAGACCATTCTTAAAAAACTTTTGTACACCCGGCCGGGATTCAAAGCCCCAGTCTCCAGTGGTCTCGCTCTTCAAGTTCTCCTTCTATATTTAGATATTAGTGAATTAAACCTTACTCCGGTAGGCTTATGTTTATGTGTGGGTATGAAATAAAAAAATAGACACACATGCAAATGCACACACATAATAAATACAAAAATTACGTAAATTGATGTTAGAGAAATTGCAGGAACGGTTAGAAAAACAAACAAACAATAAAATCGGTAATGTCAGATTGGTTCAGTGATCAAGAGATGGGCGGGATTGGTTATTCCTGCGAATCTCATCAATATCTGGAGTTATCTTGTTTCGGTTTAGATAATTTTAAACCTGTGTCTCACTAAGAGCGGGATTGCTAGACTCGAGTTGAAGTAACTGACGGCCGCGAGTTCTGGATTCGATCCCCGGTGAGTACAGATTCAAAACCGGGCACATCAACCTCTATTGCTATATTTCCAAATATCTCAAATTGTACGTTTTTATCATATGTTTATAATAATATAAATCGGGACACTTTGTGCGTGCGGGTCGTGGGTTCGACTGCCGTCAAGTAAAATTATTATTATTATTATTAGCACCGCGTCTTACTACCCGTTCGGGTTATACGCACTTACGCTAATGTGTAATGGTAGGGTGATTGTGAGATGAAATGGAGGACCTACAGTTTAACGTGGAATCCGAACCACGGTGGAGGCCTGGCATTCCTCACATTCACAAGATGTCTTGTCAGAGGTGAAGGAAGGGTTTGGTAATCAGATAAATCTGTGCCGGGACCGAGGATTGAACCCCGGCCGCCAGCACAGAAGTGTCAAGTAAAAAACTGTCGTTACATATTTTAGGCTTGAGCTATCCACGAGTTGTCCTGTCTCATAGAGATCCGCCGATTTACGCACGTCCATCACAGACTCTGCTTCAAAACATGAGTGAAGAATGACCCTGAGTATGGGACGACTCTTGGATGGCTCGGTGGTTAGAGTATTGCTGAACTAAGACAGAGGTCCCGGGTTTGAGGCCCGTGTTCGGGTGTCATTTTTCAATATAAATGAATATAATAATTAGATGCGCTTATAACCATAACGAACAAATATGATAGCCTGGATATTTAGTCCATCAGACCTTAGAAAGCCGGGACAGGGAAAGAAAGGCTTACACTAGTCGATACCATTACGTTTATTTGTCTTAAAATATAGTTCCACGGCAGAATATTTGATGACTAATAAAACTCAGTTGTGCGTGTTGTAGTCGTCGAACTCCATCTCCTAGCCCCGTGGGCAGACCCGTCACCGTTTGTCTAGGCAGTTGTTACTCGGTACCACACAAATATAAACATGAATTCATTAAACTCCCCATCACATTTTGGACGAGAGATATATTCTCTTAGTTAAAATGATCAAATAATCTAACAGAATAGAAATATGTCAGCAGTGTTGATATTTATTCTCTTATAAAAACAAAGTAATTGATATCACAGTGATCTTCCCCTTAGGGTGAGCAAGTAAGCAACCTTGCAAACATCCAGATCGTGCTGTTTTATGTTAAAATAAAATCGCTGTTGTAAATAATAACATTTTCCTCGCTCGAGCTCTGACGTGATACACCTTATTCTTACTTTGTAAATAGCGCTACAAGGTTAGTTTATTCTTTTTAGATTTCCCCTGAGAGTGTAGACTATTCTTAAACACCGTGATGCAACGTAGTGTTAGATGATTTCATCCTTCGAACGATCGTAATATATTACAACAGTGGTAAACTCTTGTTTAGCTTGAATGGTATAAAACTCACCTTGCTCGGTTCTACTATGGCGCAGATTACAAGATAGGATCATAGTTTAATCAGTCGAGGAGACATTGTTACATTTCAGGGTAGACGGAGTGTACTAACATCGAGTAGCAGTCAGTGCGCCTGCCAGTGTTGGATAGACTTCCCCTCGACACAGGCGCGCTTGGCGGCCTCACATACCCTAGAGCCAGCAAGGGGCTGCTCCTACGAGGAATAACGAGTTTCTCTTTTATATTATGTACTTACCTTGCGCTTTGTGATCCGAGTGGTGATATCAGCACACAACTTACAGACTAACTTAACAGACACAACACTTGGTCCCCAGGCCACTGCGAGAGGGTAAACCCACATTTCAATAATGATAACATTTTGGTCCATGCTGGGAAATTGAACCCGGGAATCTGAGCTCAGTAGACAGACACGCTACCAACTGAGCACATATTCGACCCCGAGTGAGTGTGTGTATGTTTAATTTTTTTTATATTTTTTTATTAGCACCGCGTCTTACTACCCGTTCGGGTTATACGCACTTACGCTAATGTTTAATGGTAGGGTGATTGTGAGATGAAAT